>BMAW01055683.1:388921-399233 GCA_019974015.1 Nephila pilipes
CATTGTTATACTTTTGTCATTATTATACTTTAATCATATACTTTAATCATTGTTATACTTTAAAATCATTTCTAATTTAAAGAAAATAGAGCTCCATTTTTTAAAAATTATACAAAATCTTTAAGATATTTTAAATTAGTAATAGAAAGCTATATCTCTACTCAGCTCTTATATTTATTAAATTCTCATCAAACATAGACTCTACTAAGCAGAAGTTTTCATAAAAATGAAATATGCTTCAATGAAAACGACGTAGGAACAGTAAGCCATATCATTTACTATCATCTTCTATCAAACTCAATCAAAACTTAAACATTCCTTCGGTTCATTTAAATTTAAATATCTCGCGAACCAAATTTAAAACAAAAATTCTTACCGAACTTTTCCCAGAACTCTTGAAAGTACTTTATTCAATGTTATGGGGATATTAATTGTCAAAGCCTGTTATGCAGAGGGGATAGCTTCAGATTTCAGACATTAAATTTCCATATCTTCTCTTGTAGGAATATATTACTCTTCTTAACAGTTCTGTATGGTAACAAAATAGGTTATCTAATTACTAAACTGTAATGTGCACTGAAAACTTTAATTAAAAGATTTTTTCAGTTGCATATTTTTTCTGTTATTTAATTAAAAGATTTTTTTTCAGTTGATTTTAAAAAAAATTCAAGCTGGATTCTAAAATAAACTGCTGTTCAGTTGACGGATTATTATGTAATTTTTTAAGAAAGAAAAAATGCATTCTTTTAAATATCTAAATATTTATTAAACATATCCACTGTATATGTTTTTATTGAATAGGCACCTATAATGGAGAAATTTTAATGAAAATGTTACATTTGCAAGTTTATTTGACAAATAATTTGATCAATGTATATAGCGCACCATTATTCGAATAATTAATAGATTATTATTGCTGACCCTCATATTTTTAATAGAAATTTAGAGAAACTTTACATTATAAAATTCATCTTTGTTTTTATCTGCGAGCTACCACTTACTTAAAACAATTTGTTGGTCTCTCTCTAAACTGTGATGAAGCTATTGGAGGCCTCGTAACATAAAAACTTGATCGCATGACAAAGACAAGATGCCTGAGATGGTGTCCCTTTTCCTAATTTCCACATCACTCCGCGGAAGGACTAAATTTCATCTGAATTCCTCATGCAGAAGCATTCAATAATACGCATAAGAGTCTGGTGGGGTCAAGTCTCAAACCTCGGACTCAGCTAGAACTTCACCAATTATTAGGTTACCACTTGTTACGAGAATATTCATTGATTGTACAAGCACCTAACAATTATGACTTCGAATATATCATAAGGGATATTAAAACCAACAATGAAGAATTTTTATATAAAAACTCTTACAGCAATTTTTTAGATTTAAAATAGTCATCTTTTTGGGAATGGTTGTAGAATTTACCGAAAAAAATATTTTTCACAATCCTTTTAAGTGCTAAAGGCCCTTTTAACTATGATAAAATTATGTCAACCGTATAAAGGGAAAAAAACATTATTCAACTGAATCATTTGATAAGCTTACCACGTGAATACAAAAATTATGTATTTAGTGCATTTATAGTAGACAGATTGTCTTTCATTACCTAACATATTATCGTAAATGATTAAGGACAAATTTGTTTATATTGCTTTAATACTTAATGATGACTTATTCAGTTTTTTTTTTCAGTATTATTTTAAAATAGTACATAATTTTTATTTCAAATAATTTTAGAACGAATGAATTATAAAATAAGAGTATTTGTTAAAGACCAAAGAATGATTCTAGAAACAATATTTTATTGTCAAAAACTCCATACTACACCTCAAATCAGCTCCAAGGTACAGTTATATTTAACCAGCAGAAAGTCTTAAATTCACAGTTATTTTGGTATTACTCCATCAATAAATAAAATAAAAGAAAAGTAAAATGTTCTGATTAATAGTCCAAATATTAAATTTCCAACATTTCAAAGCAATGCTATTATAGACCGTAATATTTTTTCATATATCGACCACGAAAATTTTATTTGTTTCTCATTTCTATGGCTCATTATCCCTGACGCAAGTTCTTTTAAATTTAACAGCTACCACTCCACACCATACAATTCAGAATGAAACTCAAAGATAAACAATTCACATACATATAATAATAACTCCACAACCTCATCTAATCAACCTTTTTTCCCTGCCGTCATATTTAGTTTCTTCTCTTCATCCTAATTTCAGTCCCCTCATTCGCGACTTGTGACAGTGGGAACGGAGTCTGATAGGAATTTAACACAGCCGTACCCCTGGGGATAGCAGACGAATCCTATGTGCTGCTGCGTTGTTTCCGGAGGAGGTCGGGTGCAATTTCCGCATTCCGATAACAACCACAAAAGCTGTTGATTCAGCTTCAACCTCAGCCCCTAGAAATCACTTTGATTTATGCTGGTTAGGCCTTTTCCTCCCGGGCACGTGAAATTTCTCTTTGGTCCTGTTTCCGAGGCCTTCAAATGTAATTGATTCAGATTTGTATGCTTTGAAGAGATATCCAGCGCACTGAGGAATCAATTCGATTGGAAGGAGACGTGATTAAAGTTCGATTGATTTCATTGACAGGTAGTTATGCTCTTAAATGGGAGATTTCGCTCATTTCCCGAAGCCTGTGGCTTACATGAAAAGGTGAAGATTTCGGAATTAGTAAGATTTAACCTATCTTTTTAAATTCTAAGACTATGACAAAAGTGAAAATTATTTATTATAATCATTCATATTTCCTCTTTCTCAGTCAGAAATTTCGTAAGTTTCAACAGTATCATTTTTCTCTTTTAAACTATGAAAAAAATATATTAACTTTTCCCCACTTAAGAAACAAAAAAATTGCTTTATTTGGCTTTCTTGATTATTAGAGCTAGGTAATGGAATGTTGGTGACGGGTATACATAAATTTCAAAACACACTGTTGAATGACGACGAATGATCCGGTAAATCTCACTTATACACACACAAAACTAAATCTTAGTCATTCGTTTTTTCAATGATTGCTTATTAGCATTGCATTTAGAAGTAACAAGAAAGCTATTAGCGACGAACTTAGTAATTTTAAACCTAGGTCTAGTGACTAGAATACATTTCCCTCACCAAACTTTCATATCTTGCCTGACTAAGAGCCTCGACAGATTTAACGTTCATCAGCCCGCTATACAGTACATCTTTAGTGGCATCAGGACTTGAGTCCAAGTCTCGACGGTAGC
The DNA here is from genome assembly GCA_019974015.1 of Nephila pilipes. Lineage (NCBI taxonomy): Eukaryota > Metazoa > Arthropoda > Arachnida > Araneae > Nephilidae > Nephila > Nephila pilipes. The sequence goes on from BMAW01055683.1 coordinate 392,163, forward strand.
AACGCTGGTTGAGAGCTCTCGACCAAGATATCTTATCTACCTAGTCTTATTGAGTGAAGAAGCATTTGAACAAATTTAAATGCAAACCATCAAAGTGAAGAATTCGGTAGAAAAAATATACAGATGTCAAAAATATTTCCAAAATAGATTTAATACAACTAGAACTTTATTTAAATGTTAATTCTTTTTTTATGCTCCTATTTTTCGAGGTACTTAATATAGTTACATTTGAAACACCGAATTTAATTTTGGATGAAAGAAGACAATAATAACCACTTAACAATTTACCACGAGTGTCTCTGGGACAACGCTTTGGTGTACATGCTAAATAACACGAGTGTCCCTTGGGCACATGTACTTTTGAATGGGTAAGTGGTTAATTTTTTTCAAATTAGCTATGTGAATAACATTCCCTGTGTCTATCTTAAAATATACCATACTCAAATATTTTCTAAAATAAATTTGATAAAAAAAAGTATTTTTATGTATTTTGTAACATTGTCTTTCACAATTCAACATAAAACTGGGATTTTAGATGATTATACAGTACATGATTATACAGTATTATTTCCCATAAAATTTTCACCCAAATATTAAAATAACTGTTTGAATAGGAAATGATCCCTGTCTAATTTTTAAGTAACTTTAACAAATTTGAGATATTGCTATGCTAAATTTTTCAGAAACATTTTAGTAATATTTATGCTATCTTTTATACACATACGCAAGCACGCATTGTATTCAAAAGATATTATACAAATCGTTTTTATTATTATCAATATATATTTAGAGGTGTTAAAATTCAAATACATTTTTCTTTTATCCTTCACCTATCATATTAATTATTTTAAGTGCAAAATATATAGATACTTTATATTCTTAGATACAGACATATTTTTCTATTAATACTGTATGTAGAATTTTTTTAGGTTTCAACTTAATTAAATCTTTGTCTAAGACATTTGTATTGGAAGTAAAACTCAGAACGATTTATCTCTATCATTATCGACACTAAGGATCAGAACTTTTACAGCATGTTAAAAGAACAATTGAATTTTCTCACCCTTCTAAGCTGCCTGAGCTCCAGGGAAAATATTGATTAAATTTAACCTTTAAAATATTTTGTTTGCAGTGCTTATAATCGTGAAAAACTACAAAAAACTGCTTTAAAAATGGTGTTTACTCGTGCCGAAATGAACGATCGATTGAACACTGCAAAAGAGACACTTCCCCCTTTTTTTCTAGAAAATAAAATTTTCTTCCTAGAGTGACTTGTTTATTATATCCAAGCGGAGGAAGAACTTTCGGAAATACTAAGACGTAAATCCAGGAAAACGCCGGAAGCGGAAAAAATAGACATTTTCTCCAAAAAAAAAATAAAGGCCCAAGATCAAAATGTGCGGGAAGCCTATGCAACAAATATACGAACGAATCAAGTGAAAAATAAAAGTCTTCCCTATCAAAATATATTTCTGTTTCCCGTTCCACATCTTTCCACATATCTGAACTGACATGTTTTTCCAGAACATGTCTTGGTATGACATTTTATTGTAGTACAAATTATTTCTTACCCAAAAAATTGAGTCCTAGTTTCAGTCTTTTCTACATAACTAACTTTTTTTCATTTGGGGTTTTTAGATAAATAACTCTACATCATAAACAATGATAGTTGAAATGACCAATGATATCTAAAAGGAACAGAAAAGAGACGCCTATGCATTTATGTATTAAGATATGATCGATCAGTGCGGAATTTTAAAGATGCGAAGCAGCTTGCTTACATGTATTCTTCCTAATTGAAAAGTAGATATCAGTCTTGTTTCTTCCCCCTTTTCGCCTTCTCGTCTCCTATCGATATTCGTTAACATATTAAATATTCGAAAATGATGGAAAAGCAGCATGACTTTTTTTTTGCGTGGTAGACGAAGCTTTTGCGAGCCATTTTTATGCTTTTATTTAATCAATTCGAGTATGGCAAGGCATATTAGGAAGCAAAAAGTTATGTATTCCAAGATATTTTAATGCATTTTGTACATTACGATACAAATAATCCTCTGTTACTTTTACTCCTTTTTAAGTAACATTATATTATGTAGCATATAAATATAGTATTAATGTAGTGTGCAGAATATAAAATAGTATAAATGCAATAATTCTAGTAAATAAATATGCTCAAGTAAAATTATTATAAAATGCTAGTTTTTCCCTGTATAACTTTAAGCATGAATGTTTTTTCCCAATACTTCTATTTCCTTTTCATGAATTTTTCGTGATGGAATTTGTAGCATTCCTATCGAGATAAGAATTTTGAAAATTTTAAAAAGCGAGGGAAAGGTCGAAATATTAAAAATCGTACTAATGCTTGTAATTTAAAATTCTAGATTTAGGACTTTGAGAATGCCCAAAAGTGTCAATGAGTTTCAACAATGAAGTTATTAAAAGTTGCAGAAAGATATATCAAGTATGCATTTTCATGCACAAAACAAAACTGAAAGGTTTATAAATTGTCTTACCTATTGAGATCACACAGAAAATAAACTCACTGAAAAACGTTTTCTATGATATAAATGAAATAACATACAATAAGTAATTTATTCGCTTAAATTCTTATAAAACAGTTAAAATTACTTATGTAAATCAAATATTGAGTTATTTGGGTTATTATAAGTAATTATTTATTACTTAATGATATGCTGAATTATTTCTAAATTTATATTAGATGATTGTACTGAAAATGTTTTTTCATAAATTTCCTCCTCTGTTTATTTTTATGACACTAAAAATATTAAAGTTTTTAAGTTACATTTTCCTCATCGGTCAATTTAAAGGAAGTAATATAAATAATCCTTTAAGAAAAATTATTTTTTTTGTTCAACATAACATTAAAGTTCATTGTAAAAATGAACTTTTAAATTTTTTAAAGCTTTTTTTATTGATAGTTAGATTTTAAAGATAAAGCGTAATACTTTTATTGCATCATCTATTAATACCGCTGAATGACTGGACTTTTAAAAGAGAATTTTAAAAAAACAAACAGACATTTTATGCAACAATTACAATTTGATAGATTAAACTTGAGCAATTTAATTTTAATGATTTATCAATAACTTCGCTTTGACGTTGTGATTTTATACAACAGTATAAGAAATTTCGCATTCGAAAAATACAATATGTATATATATAACATATATATATATATATATATATATGTGTGTGTGTGTGTGTGTATTAATATATACATATAGAAAGAGAGAGAGAGAAAGAGAGAAGGGGGAGAGAGAGATTTGTATCTGTGTGTGTGTGTGTGTAAAATAAACGAAGCTCCCTTTTCATAGAAATTGTTTTTGAAGGAAATGTAAACTCTTGAGTAGCTCATATGGAAAACAACATTTTTCAGTAATTTTGTATTTGAGCATATAGTTACACTTATAAGAAATAAAAATTTTAAAAATACATTTTAAATTTTTTAACTTTATTTAAAAATGATGTACACCTTTCGATATTTCTCTTATTATACATTATTGTTTAAATTTGTTTTGAGAATAATGTGAAATAATTATCGATTTAAATAAATTAAACATGCCGATTTTTAAAAATACAATTTTTTTTATTTCCCTTATCTAAAATTATACTTAGTATTCCTTTGTTGTTATGAATTTCCTGAGGATTATTAATTTTAAAATTTGTCATGATATTCATTCCAATCGTTTTACTTTCTAAATATTTAATGGCAATAAATGATATTTTGATTATTTATTGCTTCCTTCCTTATCATTTAGAAAAGTTACTATTTCCGATAACTCCGTTTGAACCCATGACCTCTTGCTGCATAAACTCCAGGATAATAATACAGCTTTCTAATTCTTTATTTAATTTAAAATGTTTCTGAATTGATAAATTAGGTAAAATTATTGTAATGTTCAGATAGATGAATAAATGATAGTTGTTTATGTATACCCCGAAATCAAGTGAATGTCTACCTTTAACGTTAAATTTATCACTCTATGATTGTAATATATATATATATATATATATATATATATATATATATATATATTCAGTGAAATGTTCTTTTAAAAGAAATATTATCCTTTTAATAATGTTATAAAAGTCTACAACCATCTGGTGTAGGTTTTTTTTTTCAAAATATTTGCTTAGAAGTAAAAAATATCAGCGTTAAATAGTCTTCTAATATTAGTTCAACCTGATAATATGCAATATATTTTTACATTCTAATCCCTCTTCTGTTATTCTAATCATAGTTTTTTCAAGCATAATCTTAAAGGTTTACACATTTATTTACTGCTCTCACGTGTTGCGAAAAGCAGAATTATTCTTATATAGCCCATTTTTCATTAAATCAAGTACAAGTTCAATAATTAAATTAATTTGCTTACTCAATATATTGTTTTCACTTTAACCGCTGAAGACTTTAATCTCAATCGCTGTATTAGACTGTTTTAGAATTCAATTATTCCCTCCTTTTACTCAGACTTTACTACAAAAACAAGTTTAATGTATTTTTGCTGAGGTGAAATGCGATGATTTTCTAATCGTCAGAGAGCGCTACATATTATGTTACTTTATTCTCTTAACTTCCATGCGACGTAACATTTGATCTCAGAGATCTTCATCGAGTTATAAGACAGGAGTCCTTATTATTCTACCTTTTTGCCTTGATTGAAATATGAACTAGAAGCCAAAACACGACTCATACATTGCTAAACGAGAAGCTATGGTTTTAATTACTTGGCTACCGTGGGTCTGTCCATTTGAGAAAAGCTGATAAGTAACTAAATATCATACATTTAGCTTTTCTTTGGAAACAATTATCAAAAATGTATTTCTTATCATATATTTGTGTATTCCGATAATTTTTGTACCACCATTTACATTATAAAATTTTTTTTATCTGATTTCAGACATAAAGATTGGACATCTCGCTAAATTTACTGACATAGACAACCTTGAAATGAATACTTATTTGTATTCCCCAGATTTCCTTTACTGACAATTCTGTAATATTATTTTCCTAAAAACATTTGATATTAAAATTTTAGGTTATTGCTAATTCTGGAGTTGAAATTCTTTCAGTGGTGTTCATTTTTCTCAAATGTATTTTAAGTGATGTTTCTTAAATTATTTTACTTTCTTGTCTTCTCGTAACGCCTTTTTAAATTACTAAAGGAGATTAACATTCATAAATTTAAACTAATTTTGCGCATCATTTGATTAAATTGTTCATAGTTTCTTAGTTTAAAAGTGTTAATTGAATATCAAGGAGATAGCAAACTTTCAGCTAAAATTGCCTTCAAGATAATGAATTCAATTTCATGTTTAGAATGAATTTTAAAAAAGAAAATAAAAAATTGCAATAGTCTTGAATATCACGAAGTTTAAAAAATTGCATTTCTGTCAACACTAAGTAAAAATTCTTTTGTTGTATTAACTTTTTCGAGTATCATTTAAATTAATTTCCAATAATCGGAATTTTGGGTAAGGATATTCCATACTCTAAATATGATCAAATTTCTTATATTTATTTCTCAAAAAAGTTTAAATACTTCGTATAGTCACTAATTGTTGTTGCTTTTGCAACCTTTATAAAATTCTTTAATTAAAAGCAAATTCCAAAGAATAAAACAGTTGCGAATCTTTTTTGTATGGAAAAGTCTACTCGAGGGGTTTTACAACTTTATTATTTCCTTACTGTAAAATCGAAATCGATCGATGTCGGCAATGATTCCGGACCAAGATAAAAACATGGGGAGAAAGTAATTCAAAGTGACTCCCTTTTTCCCCTTTTGGAGAGAAAATATTGCTTGAGTAGGAAAATAACTCTCAAGAGTAGTGTAATGTCTGGTACCACTCTTTTGTTCCGGAATAGGTTGTATAAAAGTGACAACCATCGTACGTGATGGATGCTGAACGGTGCTTCCTAGAACAGCGTCATTCTGGTTCATTTCGTTCCTTTGGATGCTAGCTATCTGTGTGAGAATTTTAAAGAGGTTCACGTTACGGGAAAAGATGTTTTTTATTCACATCAACGAGTCTAACGAGAACTATACTTTATTCCTGCCCTATGAACGGTCAAGAGGAAGTCAGCTTAAGTTGTTTAGATATTTTTTTCAGGATTTGTTGTCATTGTATTTTCTTAAGGGTAAAGTGTAGCTTAAAAGAACTGTTTTTAACCGATATCTAAATTTAAAATAAGAAAACTTTAATTTTAAATGCTATGTTATCTTATAAAGAGTTGAGCAAGATGTTTAAATTGAAAATGTTTATTTAACTACTTCATATTCTTAGTTCTATTGACCAAATTTATAAAAAGGATAAAGCTTAATTTTCATTTTATAATACGTTCATTTCTTATATTTTCATTTTATAGCACGTTCATTCCTTAAATTTTCATTTTTACGAGCCTAGTTTCAGGCCTACTTCATGAAAACTGAAGAAGAATTCAGCTGAATAAAGTTATCCAAATAATGTTCAGTTGTGGTTTTTTTAGATTAGTTTGTATGAAAGAGATTTAAAAGTGCATAATTATTAAATAAAAAATGTGAATATATATACAATGTGTTAAATTTTTAACATATGTTTTAATGCAAAGTATCATAAAATTAACCTAACGATATATTCAGCGCTTTTTTATGGCTTTGTCTAACTACACAACAATAAATATAATTTGACTTACTCGCACATTCTGGGATGAGAGTACATCCAGGAACATTACAATCATTCCCCACACAAATGATCAAGTTATTTAACATTAAAATTATTTTAGAGTCAGGATATAATAAATACACCATTGTAATGGAGTCTCAAATTTTTATTATTTTAGGGAAAATTATTGAAATTCGTTAGAAAAAACAATATAAAAATAGTTTGAAATTTGAATGAATCAATATACTCTCAATGAATGAATCAGTTTTTATCTATCTCGTTTTTTATAAAGGCTCGAGTAGTACGTATATGTGTGTGTCACTATGAATAAACAAACATTTTTGGAACTTTTATAGTGATCAATATGCACACGGAATTCAAACAACAATGCATTTATATATATATATA
>BMAW01055683.1:410256-422203 GCA_019974015.1 Nephila pilipes
TAGATAGATAGATAGATAGATAGATAGATAGATAGATATAGATATACGAAGTGTGGCTATCAAATAAAAATACTGACGATATAAAACATTTTATTTTGATTTCATACATATTTACTTATTATCACCTTCAATGCATACCTCTCCCCTATCCCTACAACATTCCATGCGAATCTTCTATTGTTCGAAACAATCCTGTTAGTCTTCTTCTGTCAGCTCTCCTACAGGACCCTTGCTGCTTTTTCTTCTCAGCTTTAGCGGAATCAAATCTTGTTCTTTTTAATGCAGATTTCACCTTTAGAAACAGATGGAAGTCATATAGTGCAAAATCTGGGGAATAAGGAAGATGATCTACACTTGGTTAGAAACCTCTTGACACACAATGTGGAATAAGCCGGCTCATTGTCTTGGTGAAAAGATTTGCCGCACGGGTTATTTATCAATTTCTACAATATCAGCAATCGCACGAATACTTTTCCAACGGTCAGATCGAACCAGATTACAAATTGTTTACGATGCTATCAATCATTTTTAACGATAGACAGACATGTGTGTGAGTCTCTTCAACGTCTTCTCGGGCATTTCGAAAACTCTTTAACCTCTCAAAAACACGCGCATACAATATGCATTTATTGCCATACACTTCTTTCAAAAAATTATAAGTTTCAGTTTTCCCAAGTTTCATGTGAAATTTCACAACAATTTATTGCTCACTTATCGTTTTTCTGGTAAGGGAGAACCTCTAATTGGAACGGAGGCCAAGGCGAAACGGATTTGTTAACTCAAGTGAGAGCTACTGCATTCGAAAGAGAAAGCATCACACTAAACAGCAGTAGGTTGCTGGTATTTGGCGCATGCGTTCTTCTGTATCAGCGTCAGTCTCATTATTTGATACTCACACCTCGTATATACCCACACACACATGTGTGTATGGTGATGATTTTCATCATTCTGCAAGGATTTTCATCAATTTTAAACCTACGCCATCTAGAGGTTTGTACTAGTTATTAATTTTTTATTATCCAGAAGTATCAGTCAAAATAAGTATAATAGTAACAATTTAATTACGTAATATCAAGCGATAAGATGAAGATCAGTCTATCGAGGTAGAAAGAAGCTCCTAGAACATTCACAATTATGTGAGATATTTCCGGAAAAGAGATAGATTCAGATTAAATCGCTATTTGTTATTTGCATGCGCTTCTTACAGTGCTTTCTCTAGTTGCTACTTGTGCTTGATTCCATGTATTGTACGCCTATGAACAGGATGTTATCAATATCATATCATAAATAACTGTTTAATTGCAACAAAATTGTTGTTTTGACAAATACACTACATTAAATTCGAAAGGGACTCACAACTCCTCTTTATATATAATATATATGTTATGTATGAATGTATGTAAGTATATATATATATATATATATATATATATATATATATATATATATATACACCTATAATTGGAAATGTTGAGAAAGTTCTTAGTCATAAAGTATTTTGCGAAAGTATTATTGCAACAAAATCACATATGAAAGAAAATAATGATTTTTAAAACATTAACTAATAACATTAGTGATAAGGTATTTGATAGCAGAATTACAGGATTATGTAAGAAATTGGTTTTCACGGTAATAATATTAAATGTCCACATATTTTCTAAATTCCACAATTTCATAAAGAGCCAATTACCTTTAGAAATGTTACAAATGGTTTTAATACATATATTACAAAAGTTAGTAAATTGTTGCAAACTATTTTAAAAGCAACTATAAATAATTTTAATAAGACAGCAATAGCTAAAAGTAGTTCGGTTTTTATTAAGCATACAAAAAGCAAAGAAATATACTCTATCCATAGCAATGATAATGAAGATTTTTTAATTCAATAGATATATAATGAAGAGTTAAAGGACATTTAATCAAATTTAACAAATGCTGTACAAATAATATTAACTCATATGAAAATTTTATTCCTTCATTTATTTAAGTGTTAAAGAAAATTACATTAAATTTAATGATAAAAATATTAAAAAACGGTTAAATGTGCACCACAAAGAGGATCAGTCAATTATAGTTTAGCAGCCAACATTTAATTACGTTCTTATGATCAGAACTATATAGATAAAATGGTTTTATTTTTATAAATGTTTTGGTGACCTTTTGTAATTATCTTAAATTATAGAAAGAATTCTGGAGATAAACTTAATCTTTTTATTTTACTTAATTAAATTTAATAGAAACAAACGAAAATAATAAAAAAAAGCTAACATAATATTTAGATGTAAAAATAGAAATTATAGATAATAAAATTTAAAATAATGTAAAAAATGAAAATAATCTTTAGTTTTCATAATCACCTTTTGTAACATTAATATGTATATTTCAATTCTTAGAAATACAATTTTTAATTTTATTCTATGTATTACTAATTTAGTTTCAAATTTCTTAAGATAATGTGTAATTATAAGAAATTTTTCATTTTGCTATATCAAAGCAAATCATTTTATAAATTTTTCAAAAACTAATTTTCATATTTTATAATAATATTTCTTAATAAATTTAGAACGTTTTGCTTTAAAATACTTAATTTAGAGTCAGTATATGATACTATGAATTATATGTAAGTAAATTGAGAATGAAGTACATATATTAATTTCACAGATTGTGGTAAATTAAAAAGAGAAGAAAATCAATTGCTTAGAATTTTTGTAATCCTTGCCTTTAATATAATTATTGTAATAGAATTTTTGACATATTACGTAAGAGCTGTTAATGATAAAAATCCACCACGCTTTGTGCAGGTTAAACTTGGATGACAAGTAATAAAGTAGTATTAGTCAAATATATTATTTGAATTGTTAATAATTTACACTAAGGGACATTGAAAATAGAGCACCAGGAAGGAAGCGAGATACAATCGAGAAATGTTGCAAAGTAATTAATTGAAATTCTATATAAAAATGATTCAAGTAAAGTCTTAATTCACATGGCCACACACTCATCAGTGATGCTGCAATCAGGAAGCTGGTCCTTTATAATAAGCTTTGTAGTAGAAGATTCATAAACGTAACAATCACATTCCGATTCTAGGAGAACTTTAGTTACCGAGGAATGACAGCAAATGCATGAGTAGACATTTCTCCCAATTAAGCGAGTTTGAGAGGGACCTGATCATCGGTATGAAAACCACAGGCTAGTTCACACGATGTGTTGCTTGCCAGGTCGATCATTCAGAATGTGTCGTCAGAACATATTAAGAGCAGTGGTCAAGAGATGATACCCAGGTGTAGAAAACTGGATTTGGAGTGATCAGGAAGACGACGAGGTGAGATGATTGGAGGATCGTACGCAAAACGCTCGTAGATCGCACAGTAACTCATTCCTCGATACAATCAGATATAGGGCTGCCAGTTGTTCCACAGACCACTTCCCGACGCCTTGCGGAAGTGAATCTGCAATCCAAACTCCCTTTCGTGTACTGCCTTTAACACCGAAACATCGGTGACAGCAATGCCAAGCTGAAGTGACATGGAATGCCAAATAGTGGCAAAAAGAGGTGTTAAGTGATGAATTCCGTTTCGTTACAGTATGGTTCCACCCACGCTTTCCCGACACACTGCCCATACAGCAAGTGTAATGGCTTAAGGAGCCATAGCCTATGATAGCCTGTCCACTCTAATCGTGGCACATAGAACACATAGAACCTTAACGGACCAACGTTATGTTGTTGATATTCTTCGACCCAGAGTGGTACCTTTCCTTCATAGTCTACCAGGGGCAATTTTTCAACAAAATAATGTTTTTTTTTACTTTCAAATACTGTTCAAATAGATCAGGACTTTCTGGGTCATGTTCGGACTATTCCATGGCCAACCTGCTTCCTGGACTAGTCCCCAATATAGCATTTGTGTGACCAGCTGAAACGCACATGCCGCAGTATCACTCTGTACATGATTCGGAGTTGTGTGTTCAAGATTTGTGAGCCCATCTGCCTCAAAACAATATTTGACGCCTAATCAACTCAATGCGGGACCATGTTGCGGCATGTATTTCAGTAGGAGGCAGTCCGAAAAGCTATTAAAGTTGCATTGTATTTGTCTAATTGTACACACTGTGTTTGCTTAACCCTTTGAGGGGAGGTATATAAAAATCCTTATATTTTAGTTAAAATTCATCTGATATAAATTAATAAAGTTAAAAGGACACAACATCAAGTGGTAAAATTAATTTTTGTTAATTTCCTGATTTTTAAGACCCGGTATATATAATATACCACCACTCCTCTAGGACATCTTATTTGTGTACTCGTTATTTCGTATTCCTTCGAAGAAAAAATAAATACTTTTATTAAAAAAATTATATTATTTTAGTTAATTTGGGAAATATTAGGATCAAAAAAACTTTTAAAAAATAAGAACTTTATGATGCATTTTTATTTCTGTGAATAATAATTTGTGCGAAAATGTGTTAATTAATTTAAGTATAACTTTTTTGATACATGTATGATTTTCATAATTTAATGGGTATAGCTACATTATAAACATAATCAACCAAATTTAGTAGAAAAGCATACGCAGTTTTACTTAAAATAAGGCATATCTTTTATTGCATGTACTGTAAATATATTTTCTTCTTCACTTGTTTCTGAAGGTAACTAAGATCCATCAGAAGGGAGCTCTTTAAACCAAGCAAATTTTTTTTTTAATCGAAAGTCCTAGTTAAGCCATTCTTTTAAAATATTTTTTAGAAATATATATATATATATATATATATAAATGAATTAAAACTAGATTATAAGGCTACTTTAAATAAAATTAAGAGTAAGCGTAGATCTGTAAGAGTTCAAAAACCGTCCATGGTAATTGTTAGCATTCGAAACATATCCTCTCACATATATGATGGACAAATGTATCAAAAAAAAAAAAAAAAAAAAAAAGGTCAGCCCTCCTTATTCTGAAATATTTATGGATTTTACGTTGAGGACTCTGTTCTTCTTACAAAGCGGGTAACTCTTTGCTATATTGTATTTTTCGTAATGCCTTCCTTCAAGGATTTACATCTTAGTTTACTTAGATTATTTGATAAAGCTCATGGCAATGAACCCCTATTGTCGTTCCTCAATTGTCGGCAGCTTATCATGTACTTTTATTGCATGCTAACACTGTACATCAAATATCGTTTGCAAGTCTCATGTCTGTCAACAACAACAAGTCCCTAATCTGCAGTCTCCAGCCAGCTCTATCTTAGATGTCTCCGTCTTTGCTTTATTAAATATTTTTGCAATAGTTTAGGTTTTGAGAAATCCTTTTTTCTCCAGCGCTTTTGTTTGTTGTCTTTTCGTGGGCACGCACAGCGTTGATAATTTTTTATTAGCCATCTAAGGGGCTATTTTTTAGGGGAAGCGTTTTGACGTATCAGACCACTTTTTAATTTTTTATCGTTTGTTTCATTTTTAATTACATTTATCTTAAACATATTCAATTTAATAATTTATCGTTTCCTTTAATTTTAATATCGGAAAAGTTTACTATTGTTCATTTCTCTAAATTTCACCGTTTACTTTTAATTCTTTTATTTAACTGAATAATATAATAATAATTATAAAGAAAAGCGCACCATAGGTGGCTAAATCTGTTCTTTACAAAACTTTGCAATAGAACTTTTTTTCATGATTTAAATTTTTTTCTTAGGAGAATAAGTCAGATTTTTGCTTCACTGGCACTTTATAACATATTTACTACCACTATATTTCACTGTAAAAAAGTGAACCGTCACACATATCAGTCAGATTCGAAAATTTTAGTGCTGCCATCTGTTGCTCTCTAACCCTCTGTGTGGGTGGCGATATAAATTTTATACCACTTAGTTTGATGTATGAAACGAATACTTTTTTATATATTTTGTTTTGAGTAATTAGCAGTATTTACATAAAGTTTCAAACATGTAGATTGGTCAGATAATGAAATTAAAATTTTCAATTAATTTCAGAGACATTTCTGTAAGGGATGAAACAACCACTTGTTAGGAACTTTCATTAGATTCAAATCTATAATTTTTATAATCGTTCTTCATGGTTGTGCCATCTAATTTAAGTAAATAACACTATAAGCTATCATTTGAAGATAAATGTGTGGGGGGGAAAGGTATTTTACATAGACTTTTAGGGTGCTAAATATGTGGTATAAAAAATATTCCACCACCCCTGAAATGGTTAATTATCTTAATTTAGGGATTAAGTGAATCACTCATATATCATGTGTATCATCATGCGCATTAAATTTCATTTCAAAGCTTCTTTCATGGTGTAGTATTTTCAATGGTCCTGATTGTATATCTGGAGATAATTATTCTGCTCTCTTATTTGTTATTTTTAGTAAAGTAAATTTTAATATTGTTTTTATTTAAAAAATATTTTACACAGTTGGATATTAAATTTGCAACACAAAGAAGAAATGATCTGACGAATTCCAGAATCACATGAAGGGAAGAAAAGGTTTGGATAAGCAAATGAATAGTATTTCAGCACATTTGGGCGACGCAGGGGGGAGGAAAGACATTTGAAGCACTACATTAAAGAAGATATGTGTAGTGGATTTCTCATTCGGAAAGCGCTTTATAAGGTATGAGTTTGCTCAGAATATAGTGTTATGTCCTCTCACTGGTGAAAATATAACCACTGTCATGCGAATAAGGAATCAATGGGTCATACTGAAAGGCATGTAGGATTTCCATGCCCTCTTATGACTAACGCCCGAGAGGACAGACATATTGACACACACACACAGGTTGGCCCTACAAAACCATACAACCACATCACGGACCATTAGTGAGGAAATGGATATGTTTGCAGCACTTCCAGTGTCGCTCGTGCGGTGCAACGACGTTTGCATCAGCGTGGACTGTCAGCAATGCGACCATTACTTCAGCTTCCCTTGACAATGCAACATAGAGAGAGACGGCGACTTTTGAGCACCCAACGATAAAGGTGGATACAAAAGTGGTACAATGTCGTCTTTTCAGTCGAGTCCTGGTTCTGCGTGCAATATTCTGGTGTTCGTATACGTGTCCGGAGACTCCTAGGAGAGTGCTTGTCGACTGCTTGCATTCCATATCGTCATAGGTGTCCTACATCTAGTGTAATGATTTGGATCACCATTGGGTACACAACACGTACATCTCTATTTCGGATCGATGGTAATTTGAACGCAGATCAGTACATTTCTTACATCGTAAGTCCAGTAGTCATGCCCTTTCTTCGTGGCCTGTGAAACGCCATCTTCCAACAAGATAATTCAAGACCACATGTTACACGTCGTGTTGCGACCTTCTTCGATAAATAGGGTATTCGATTGTTGCCCTGTCCTTCATGGTCTCCATGATCTGGCCTGAACGAAAAACATCTGGTCATGGGTTGCTGAGAAACTGACCCGCCACCCCTTTCCAGTTAATACGGTTGATAAAGTGTGGCATAGACTTGAAGCAGCATGGGATGAGTTGCCTGTTTCTGTCATCCAAGACTAGTTCGACTCCATACCTTATCTGGTAAAGGCCGTTTTTGTTATCAGGGATGGAAGCTATTTCTGCTAATTTCGCCTCCCTGCGATACCCCAAACTACTTGCTAATTTAATCATTTTGTTTTCGCGTCATACTTTTTATGTAAAATAAAGAACTTTTTTGTATTAGCTTTCCTTCATGGTTTTGCAAATTTATTGTCCAGTAGTGTAGTACATAATAAGCTTGCTGGCATATAGTTTACAAAAATTGTCAAAGTTATTATTAGTCATACATTTTAGTCACTAGTGTAATATATATATCGCATTAAAGATTACTTTCAATCAAAAGAAATTAAATAAATAAAAATAAAAAATTTCTCTAATTTCCAAATTTTTATGCAAATAAAGCTATTTTTGGAGAAGAGAAGCAAGTTCAATGAGATATTACAATATACAAGGACTACTTAATAATTTTACCTGTTTTGAAATGCTTTCAATATCAAAGTTTTCGAACTATATTTCATCCATTGCAATCCTATGGTTTCAATTGTAATTTTGTGTCATTAATTTAAAGTACATTAACTTGAAAGAGGGATTTAAATAAATTTAATTTAGTCAATAAAATTAAATAGCAAAGAGGTTATTTCGTCTGACATAAAGATCATGATGTGAATTCGAAAAACTTTCCCATTTCTTCTCATATTGATTGCAATCTAAGAGACATTGATTACGCAATGAAACACCATTAAAGTCTGAAAACTCCTTTTATTATGTTCAGTAATATACTTGATTTAATTGATTTCTTTATGTTTCAGCTAGATGATTTTAGACACATGCCTGTTTTGGAATTTAAAAAAGTAGTTCCACACAGGACAGGGAAAGTAGTTCTTCCACATTCGGTTATGGTTTTCAAGATATATAAGCATCTCTATATCTTGAAATCCCTAACCGAATGTGATTTCAACACTTTGCAATGCTGTTACGTTCTTATATTGAAAAACTTGATATTGATCAATCAAATTATAAACATTGTAATGCTCTTCATTGTATCTTAATTTGGGAATCAGAAAAATTTTCCAAACAAACCTATTACAGCCTCACATTATCTCATGTTATCCGGTTTGAAACTACATTAGCTGTGCAATGGGAGTTTGTGTTATGTAAGCACACAAACATTACATATATATTGATTCTTTTCAATTTTTTGGTGGAGAAAGGATGGATAGTAAAGGAATAAATTATATAAATTTAAACTAAATTTAAGATTATTTCTCCTCATTGAATTAGAATAAAATAAAAACTAAAAAAATATTCTTTAAAATAATTTAAATGCATAATTTCTTTTCCATTTAAAATACGAAAAGTACCTTTAAAGCTCCCTCATTAATTCTTCCCTAAGTGGAGTTTGTGTTGTACACTTATACTGCTTGTGGTGCATTAGCAGTTCCTTAAGAGTTTAGTACTGTCTGAGGCGTCTCTCGGGAAAGTTCAGTCAGCCCGTTGGAAGTTTTTTTCTTTTTAGATGTTAGCTCTCTCTCTCTCTCTTCTTTTTTTAATGAAGTATTTGAGCAAATAACGTGAGGAAATGTTGCTTCTTACTGGAAAAAAATGCCTCAAAAATTGTTGTGATGTTGAAAAAGCTTACAAAGATGACACTTCGGAAAAAACTGATATGTATGAGTTTTCTTTTGTCAAAAATGGTCTTCTTATTTGCCGGAAAAGAAGAAATGTCGAGAAAATTCTCAAACTTATGCTTGAAGCCCGATCATTGAATACACAGTCTTTGACTGAATCGTCTTGAAGCTCGTTTCTGCAAATGTTAGCTAAAGATTTGAAAATGAGAAGTATCACCCGCAAATTTGTTTTCTAAACTATCTTAGTGAGCTAGCTTTTTTTTTTTTTTTTTATCAAAAACTGCCTGACTTCCTTGTCCTAAGTATCTTACTCACCTGATCTACCTCCAGGCCACCTCTTCTTGTTTCTACCTATGAGGATGGAGATGAAAGGACACCAATTTGAAGACGTAGAAGCAATCAAGAAAACAAATACGAGTATTGATCTGTCAGGCATATATGAATGCGGATGAACATTAAAAATTTCCCCGGCAATGAAACCACAGATTGAAAAAATGTAATAAGCCTAATGAATAGCATTCTGAAGATTAAAAGGTTGTTTGGTAAAAAAAATTGAAACGCATAGCTTTTAAATAAAAAATAATCATTTTCTTTTGCATACCCTCTTGTAGATGATTTATGATACATGCCAAACATATGTGATATTGATCTATAGATTATTACTACTTACACGAACACTTTTACTTAAAATTCTTAAACATATTATATTTTAAAGACGATAGTTTTCTTTAAAGTGCGTGTGAAAGAAAAATATGAACAGATAATTGTTATTAAGAATGTTTTTAATATAATAACAATAAAACCGATTTAAAAATGCATTAAAATATATAAGATTTCAGTTTTTATTAAATTCTTCTCCATTGCATAGTTTTTCAAGCAATTTATTACATAAAAAATCAAAAGGTAATCAATGCAGTTATTATACTTTCCTGCTGTTTTTAATCAAAGGATTTATATCTCGAATCACCATTGAAATAAATCATTCTTTTTTCTAGATTTCATTGTAAAATAATATTCAAACTCTAAAAAAACGTAAATAATACCTTATTTATTTAGGAGATATATAAAAGTCCTAAATTATGTTGTATCTGTAAAAACTTTTAAAGTATCTTTCAGGAGACAACGATCCCTTCTTTTCTTCAGAACGAAATCATAAAACCCAAGGACTGTCAGAAGTCCTGGAACACATAAATACGGGGTCAGATTGAAAACAAAGTCGTAAATGTTGCCTCACGGAAAAGAAAATCTCTCACTAAACTTGGCGTTTCTTTTTAGAGCTTCAAACTTTCAAAGACAACGCAAAAATTATGCTAGTATTAAAAGATATTTTAAACTGTCTCTTTTTCTTTACAGTCAAGTTTATTTCCTTGTTTAGACAAATTTCGCGATAAAGATTCTGAGGTTGATATCCTACTGAGAAAGGATGTATAAGAAGGGGTGGAGGGGATTCCGAACAAAAAAGTCCATTGAAATCTACATATTGAACGACTTTCCGATGTCATTTAAACGACTCTGGAAACGAACATTAATGTCAAAGTCGGATACTGCGTTGTTACTTCAAACACGTGTATAGAATCATCATTCATACCCTCTACGTAACGATTGAAATATCAGTCCAACGGCAGTCCTTAATGTGGTATAAAAAATGTCATTTTTTAAAGCATCTGAAGTAAAAGTCAGGTCAATTATGATGAAATTCGCGACAATTTGAAATATTTGAAGCTTCATTTTGAGGGAGTCGTTATTGAAAATGAGGTAGTTAAATTTCAAAACTAAGCTTTTTTTCCTCTTTCGTAATATCTGTAGCGATAAAAATCGCAGTTTTTTTTTTTTGTGAAGAATACATCACCTCTAGCGACAAGACAGAAACCATAAAGGAGATAATGGTGTATTTTAAGCTTACCCAATAAAGATATGAATTGAGTGTCTGTATGTATTTTTCGAAAATCTTTTTTCTCGAACGCTATTTTTAAATATAATTTGTAAACATCCTTCTGTATTGTTTGGAAGGAAAATGAGGAACATTACCAAGTGAAAATAAATTAATGCTTGGTTATTTAGTACACTATGTTTAACTTTTAAATAGCAAAGCTCACCAAATTCTTCGTTAAGGGGGGGAAATCAAACTATTTACAACACATACAATTTTAAAAATAAAATAAACCTTATTTCTGGATTATATTTATCTTTATACAATTCTAAGGAGTCTTACCATAAATTCGTTAAAATTATTTATCATAATGAAATACAGTAAAGATTTTGTTTAATACTCTCTCCATCCTTCATAAAGGTTATGGATACTGCATTTATAAGATAACTGTAAAGCATATATATTATTACAGGCACTAAAGAAATAAATTTTGTGCAGAACGTATGCCATCAAGAGTGATATTAGTTTGTATTATCAGTTATCGGTTTTCTGAAAAGAGTATTGACACTTTTTACCAATTTGAAATCCTCAAACCATTATTTATTTCTGTATCTAATTTGCGTGTATCAGTATATCTCAATTATTATTTTTTTTTAAATTATCTACGTACCTTTCCTAATTTTCTTAGCTTCAAATTTTGGAACTTAGAATCCCTGTCCTGTGAGTTTCATCAAACCAATATTCCAAGTTTCAAGCTAAATTAACAAATTGTTGAAATTCTTTGATTCATATAATTGAATAAGACAAAAAAAATTTAAAATTCACTGGTAAATAAAAAGTTAATTCAAAGTTAAAATCATAAAAAATATAAAATCACAACAGAATAATTCAGAAGCAAGACATGAATATATATATATATATATATACATATATATATATATATATATAT
>BMAW01055683.1:426663-466195 GCA_019974015.1 Nephila pilipes
TTTGGCCGTTCGGTACGTATTGCTCAAGTAAATATTATTATTATTAGTTAAGATCAGTCAAATCGCCAAATAATTACCAAATTGAATAATTCTTAATTTTTCTTATATATATATATATATATATATATATATATATATATATATATATTTTTTTTAGTTATAGTATATATATATATATATATATATATATATATATATATATATATATAAGAAAAAATTAAGAATTATTTTTAATTTGTAATTATTTAAGGATTTGACTGACTTTAACTAATAATAATAATATTTACTTGTGAACTTAAAATACGTCGACTTCTAAATAATGAAATTCAATTCTGGTAAATGCGCTTTGTATATTATCTTACAGTAGCTTTAACCTCAAAGCACTCCTAAGATACTCCCTCTAATTCCTCTATCCCTCCTCATTCTACTTAAGGGCTCACCTACCAATTAGAATGCCAAAAATGAAGCAAAATTATTTGCCTTTAATGTGCTTTAGTTTTTTAGCAATGTTTTCTGGAATGTAAATTTTAGGAGAATGAACAAACAGATGTATTAAATAAAACATATTCAATGAAAAGTTTTAGAATTTAAGTAAACTTTTAAATGGGTATATAATTATTAGGAATTTTGGATCTCTTTTTGCGAGTGAAACGTATTACACACGCAGCTTTTAAAAAAATTTACTAAAATATGTAAAATATGTAATTACATTTTTTTCTCACCATAGCAAAATAATTTGTCTTTAAAATGAAGCATGAAACACCGATTTAAAGTTTTAATAAATTATAAAAATTAAAAATTTATTTTTCTAATTTAAAAAGCGTAATTGTCATTAAATACTTGTAATTTAAAATTGCTTCAATAAAAATTCAAACTAGTTCATCATTATTAGCATAGTCAAAATATATTGTGAAAATTGTATCAAATTCTGGTGAACGGGTTTGAAAATATCGTACACGTAATGCTAGAAAAATATATTCTGAGAAATTTGATCTGAAACATAAAACTCACTTTATCTTCATATATGTATTATTTTGTTATTTGAAATAATAATTAAATGAGAATTAAAAGTAATGTCAAGTTTTTGAAGGAGACAAATATCCATTAATTAAAGTAATTTGACTTAAAAACATACATTATTCTAATAATTTATTATAAAATAATCCAGAAGACATTGAATTCCTTTAATTATACTAGAATTTAAAGTTTTTACTTAATAAATTCAAAAAATTTATAAATGTTATTATAAAAAAAGGTTGGTTTCTTAGAATATAATTACTTAATATGGACATTAAATTGTTTTGCTTTACTTTACGGTATAAATGTTCCACATTAATAATTCAGAAATGTTAAATTTTAAAATTCGCCCCACGCATATGATGTGTTTCTTCGTTTACAGTTAAATTTTTATAAATAGTCTATAACAATATTCTTTTGGTTTGCCTCACTTCCTTTATACGGAGGTTAAAAATGTCTCTCTGCAGTCTGAATCCTTTTTAGAAGCATAGATGTCGCAAACTTTGTACGCACTCGCTTATGGTCAAATCAGTATGATTTATAGTCAGGCTTTATTGCCATCATTTAAAATTCATTTGTAGAAATTTTAATTATCTCTCTACCACAACCCAAAGTTTTCTGACATAATTTCCATATTAATGAATGTATAGATTCATTTATTGTTCTGTGTGTTCCCCCCTAGACACTTGTGTAGATATTTAGGTTTCAAGAGATCGTTGAATATTGCTTTATGGAATCCATTACTGCCATTGGCAGTTCATTCTTGTCATTAAAAGCACCCTCACAGCCTTCTAATAAATTCTTTTTGTATTTGCACCAAGAATATGGACCCTCAGTACAAAAATTGTCCATTGGTTTTGCGTTCCTTGAACGGGGATGAAAATACACTGCCCAAACAGCTTTTCACCTATCTGTAAGGCATGCTTTAATTTGCCTTATTGCTTTTCTATAATACGCAGTAATCAAATCAATCATTTTATTGGTCAAACTGCCCTTCCCATCATCATTGAGTTTGAAGTTTGTTTGTTTCAATTTTCGCTAACAAGCCCTAATCCTTTTTCGGACGTGGCTGACAAACATTCTAATTTTGTTACTGAAATGACTTCTCCCAAACAGCTGTAAATAAAAAAGTTTTCGCCTCACCCTCCATTGAAAAAAAACATATCTCGCAGAACAATTAATTTCTCAACACTGATATATTTTAACCATTCCAATATTTTCCATTATACCAGCCGTGCAACTGGTTTTTCATACACACTTTTTCATGCTGTGTTTTCCAACGTTTATAAGCAAATTATCCTTTTCGTCGTTTCCAGGTACTAAAAAAATATCTTACAAAAAGAAGATAATACTTTCACATCAATTGCATTTCCAGTTTTGGCCCTATTAATGTACATATCTCAACATGAGAAAAATAACCAAGGGTTTTTTCCATACCCCATCTCCAATGATAATAATACCTGACAAATTTTGGAGCTTCACCTCTTCCAAAGCAGCAGTTTGCACTGATGCTTCCGCAACTTCTTTGGTGCACTTTCGCAAGGTATTCACAGCATTATTATATGAATAGTTTTCAGTTACCAGTAAAAAAGTTCCTGATATCACGGAAAGCTGTCATTGTGGCATGCCCCTGTCTGATTGTCCACATCGCATTCATAATACGAGTGTTTACAATATTTCAGGAATGTTTTTTTTTTCTTCTACTCAAGATTTTTGAGTTTCTGAAAGAACATAGCCTACTTCAATTTCCACATTCAATCGTATTAATTGTAGAAAAACCTCCAATTGAATTCTCCGTTAGTGTGATATTTATAACCCACTTTTCACAAGAAGCGTAAGTGTGAATGTTTATATACATAATGGTTTCTATCAAAGATTCCATAACCATCAAAACTACAATTATTTTCAATAAGTGATGAATCAGTATCTATTTGGATCTTTTTTTCTAGATTCACTGCTGTTTAGCGATTCATTCACACTTAGTTCAGATTTGCATCTTGTATAAATAAAAACTGTAACCTTCCTTTTGGGGGACGTTTAACAGACGATCTTTTGATAGAATAAACGGAACTTGAATCTTTCAAATTAGAAAGTAAAAAAATAATATCAGCTTAAATTACTTATAAAAAACTTACTTCAGAAATAAAATGCTGAAAATGGACACTCAGAATCACAAATTGATTGATGAAGGACGTGGAGCAACATAGGATATTATCTCTCAGATTCACAAATCAATTCACTAAGACAAAACAAAAGTTCGGAGTCACAATTATAGATAATAAGTAGAAGATATAGTTAATATTGGAAATAAAAATAAAATATTTGAGGTTTGCATTTATAATTTGATCGTAATAAAAATGAAAGCATTGGCATAAAAAAAAAACTTCCGTTGCCTGAGAAATGAGCGCTGTCTTTCAGTGGACAAAATGCAAACATTTTTTAATATATCCCAATTTACGTTCACTTTATATTTTAATAACTCCCGTTCTCTTGGGAATATCTTTACTCGATTTCTTTTAAAATATTTCGAAACATTTACTTTTTTAAAAAAATAATAATAAATTTGACTTATGAAACTTTAAAGGGTATGATATCCCTTAAATAGTAAAGGTCATTTGCATATATCACAGCTGTTTCACGAAGCGAGGCTCTCGTATCAAATTTCGTAGTAAAATAAGCCCACTGGTTAGTTAAGGTAAATGCACAGGAGAATCGTCACAAATTTAATTTATTATTTAATAGCATTTGTAGTTTCCCTCTTACTTCAACGAGCATTGAACTATACTTTATAACAAATAAAAAAAAGTTTCATTAAAATTTCCAAGCAAGAATAATGTCACAAATTATTTAATTGTAAAATCTAAGAATTATGTGATTATACCAATTGTTGATGCATTTAGATTTTATTTCGCTTCTATTCTTTAGCTGAAAAATAAATATGCAAAAATATAACTTTCTATTCAGAAAAAGAAACAGGAGAAAACGAAGTTCGCGCATCCAAAATGCATTGTCTCAACCAGCTTCGTGGCACTGGGGAAATCTGGAAGAATTACTCTCTTTCGAAATAGACCCGAATCTCGGTTCCTTTTCCTACATTCTTCTCTCTTTCTCTCTCCCGTTTTTTTGTATCGATTTCACGTCAGATTTCTTTTTCAGGGTTTTTCTAGATTTTTTTTGTGGAGAGGACCACGTGAAAACCTCCACTCAAACCTCTAGCTGTCAATAGGGAAAAAAAATTGAGAGAGAAATTCAGTCGAGAGAAATCTCTCAAGTCTGAAAAGATAAGAAAGGAGGAAACTCCGGGGCTCCTTGTATCGGATTGTTCTTTCGTCGGAATTATTTCTAACTCTTGAGAAAAACAATTTTTAAATCAAGCAATTGAATGCTACCTCTAATCTTCCAAGCTCTGCTGTTCGCTTTTATAAGCCTTTTCAAAGCGAATTATTGTTCCTCTTTTCCTGTCAAAGTTTTACACCGAAATAATTCTTTTTTTTAAAAAAAAAATTATTTTTTTAGAGATGCTGAGACAGCTGAATAAAAGTTTACATAACTCCAATTACATTATCTTACACTGTAAAAGCACTTTCTCATCGATAAAATAATTCTATTTTTCATAGCAGATTTCAGTTTTAGTTATAAATATATTGAACTAGAACATCGGGTATTAATCTCTAGTCTTAAGGTTGTCTTTGACTGATGTTAAGGAATGGGAGTCAAACTTGAAACATTTTCTCTAAAAGAACAATGTTTCATCGTTTTGATTGAAATCTAAATCCACTGCAACACAGAGAGTAACATTTTTTTACTGCTCGAGGGTGGTTCAAAAAGTACATGTTTTTGACGACAGATGGCATTGTTTGGCGAAGTTGGTACTGCCATTTTGTGCTGTTATCTGTTAAATGGCACCAAATAAAATTTGACACTGATTTACAGGTTAATTTCAACTGATGCTAGGACGAGTTTTCGTCACCATCGATTAGACCTGGATTCCTTATTCTACACCGGAAACCAGCAACAATCAAAACAATGGGTTGCTTCTAGTGAAATTTCTCCAAAGAAAGAAAAGATGGTCTCATCGGCTGGAAAAGTTATGATTACTCTTTTTTGGGGATGCGAAATTCGTCATACTTTGGGATTTCTTTGAAAAAGAAAAAAATGATCACAGGACAATACTATGAAGAGTAACTCCATTCCCATTTCTGATACACATTTCCCAACTCTAACGCTTTTTGATACTATCCCTGAAACCTCATTTACTCATTTCTATTCGAATCAATTCCTTCTTGGGCATAAAATATGCTTTATATTTTGTCTTATGTGTTACAATGCTATATATTTTTTTTTTAATTTCTCATTTAAAACGAAAAATTTCTTGCTCTTGAAATAATTACAAATTTTAAGTACATGTTGTCGCATTCAAAACGTTATTCCCGTTATATCTAATAGATCTTATTTAAATATCAAAACATTCTTCCTGTTCATTTCCACTTGAATCAATACAGTTTTCCCCTTTTACAATGTGTTTTGTATTTTATTTCCTAGATGAGAAGACAAAATAGATTTTTAACTAAGCATGTATAATAAAAGAGTTGCGTATTTATGCACAATGTATTGCATGCTTGTAAAATGTATATTTATGCAATTTTAAAGACTTGGAATACTGAGCTGTTATATGTGCTATAACCAACGGAGTAACTCACAGGAATACTGAGAGATTTCTTTTCCTGAAAATATGCACGAAATTTCGGTATTTTTCTTTGACATTAAGCAAAACCAGACTTTAATTGATTATAGTAAAAAAAAATGCTATTATGAGCTAAATAAGCGTAAGCGGAATAAAAAAACATACATCGTTAAGAAAGTATCACCCAGCATAAAAATTACTGTTTGTAATGAAATCTTATACATAACATGCCATAATAAAATAGTAAAGTAAAACGAATCGTGATTACATATGAAAGACCACCGGTTTCCTCAGAACATTAACGAGGGAGACGTTTGATTATTAGCATAACGTGTTATTCTGAGAAGATAAATTAAAATGAAGTTTCATCACACACATTTCCTACTTCTTCAAGTAGTTTACAGGAAGTAAAGCTTTTCATACCGGTGGTTCAAAGGTTAGAATATGTAACTGAAGTTCAAATGATGGCATATTGGGGCATTATTCTTGAAGGGGGTCTTTCTCCTGTATGCAAACTGGAACGATGGAAACAATGTAAGGCTTTCAACCTTTACAAATATCTATCTGAACTAAAGCTCAGTTCAAACACTTCAGAAAATGTCGTACCATGTTCCCAGTTGCGGAAGGGCACATATAACTTGGTTTATTTATAATCCCTTTATCTGAGGTTTTGAACATTATTTTATATATAAATGTATGTTATAGTTAAACCTATTTAACACTATAAAATAAAATGTAAGTTAATTAATATTTAAAATTAAATCAAGAGTCACAATTTTTGTTGAGAAAAATCAGAGTTGTGTATAGCTGTAATAAAAAATGTAAATAACGCATCAAAAAATTATATAACCTCATTCTAAAAATGAGTTGTTGTTATATAAAAAATATACGTTGTTAAATTTATGCTTCTATACAAATGCTAAGAGTAGAAATAAACAGAAAAATGTTTTTTATAATATATTCTTCTTTATCGGTATTTTTCATGCCAAAAATTAAATTTTTGTTCCCCAGCATTGTTAACACATGGATCAATAAGTCCCGAGACTGTGCGGTCTTTTTTTTGCGATTTCCTCCTTCAAACGCACCAGCAAGTCAATATAATAATCACTGTTGATCGATTTACCTTTTTCGAGGTAGTCAATGAAAATCACGCCATGCGTATCCCAAAAAACTGACGCCATGATTTTGCCAGCTGACTGCTGCGTTTTCGGACGGCTTTCGCCAGCTGTGCGCCACTCAGATGACTGCCGCTTCGACTCTGGAGTGTAGTGATGTATCCATGTTTCGTCCATGGTCACGTAACGACGCAAGAAATATTTTTTGTTGCGAGTAAATAGCGATAAACAGCTTTCTGAATCATCGACTCGTTGCTGTTTTTGTTCCATCGAAAGCAATCGCGGCACCCACTTGGAAAAAACCTTTTTCATGCTCAATTTTTCATGAAGGATAGTAAATACAATTCCATATGATATCTGTGTCATCTCAGCAATCTCACGGAGCTTCACTTTACGATCTTTCATTATAATTTTTGTCACTTCACTCACATTTTCCGGTGTAACGGCTTCCACAGGTCTACCCGAGCGTTCCGCGTCAATTGTGTCGGTACGACCACGTTTAAACTCGGCAAACCACCGACAAATCGTTGCTTTTGATGGACAAGAGTCCGGGTAACATTTTTCAATCCATTGTTTCGCTTGCACGGTGTTTTTACCCATTAAAAAACAATGTTTTATCAGAACACGAAACTCGGTTTTTTCCATTTTTTAAACAAACTACAAAACGACTTTACTCCAACCTCGATAACTCAGCTGTTTCTGGTCTGATCGACTTAAAATTTTGACACGTTTCAAGGAAAGGTTAGTACTCTAGAAAGACCTGGTTACTGGTTTACTACGAGCGCCATCTCTGGGTTAGTCTCGGAACTTATTGATTCATGTGTTAAGAGAGTCGAATATTGCTTTTAAATAAAATGCGATATAAAAATGTAATATGAGTTTTTAAAAAAATGTTGAATGTTTATTAATTTATTCCTACTTTTAGCATGTTATCTTTAAATTAAAATGATTACAGTCTTTTGAACATGTTACCTTTAAATTAAAATGATTACAGTCTTTTGAGCATATTATCTTTAAATTAAAATGATTACAGTCTTTTGCTGATGAAGCATTATCTAAGAAATATGTATTAACTCAAGAATAAATTTACATATTTTGTTTAACTAAACTTATTATATTTTAGTTTTAATTAACGTCGCAGTAGAAATAACACGAGGGTTTATTGACGATGGACCTCGTACTCTTGAACCTCTGTCAAGTGACGAAACCTGAGCTAGCACCCCCTCTCTTAGCTTCTACAGATTTAAGGTGCATCAGCCCCGGCTACACTTTACCTAACTACGGTCTTTAGCGGCCAAGGATCGAACCCGCGACTGAACAAAAACCGCCAGCCTGGAATCCGAAGCCGTGACCACTAGGCTAGCCGGCCACAACCTGTTGTGTAACGCACACACACGCACGCACGTACACGCACGCGTGTGTGTATAGTATAATGATAAGTTGATAAATTTATTGAAATATTTTATTTTTAGATTAATATATACGTTAAGTCACATTTAATTTAATTGAACACATGTTAGTAAAAATTGATGGAGTCTTATTTCTATGGAGTCAGATAAATCATTATCCTTTGTATTTTTATGGCAATTTTATAGCAATTGTTTCGATGAAAACCTATTTAACGATTTAATGCGAAGAACTTACTTCGCGATGAACACGAACATTTATAATTCCAGTTTAAATTTTACGATTCGTTCTTCCACGCATTTCGCCTTCTTATTTTATCAGGAACTTAATCAAGATGAACTTCTTTCGATATCTTATTTAAGCTTAGGAATAAATAATATATTTTTTTCTAACGTTTAACTGTGCTGAGACAATAATTTTTTCTAGCGTGAAAAACAGAGGTGAAATCGTTTTAGAAATATAAATTTTTAAAAAAAATTGTAATTTAAACTGAATAAATTGTAAAATAAACTGAACTGTTTTGACACTTTTTAGTAAACGTAAATAATTATTCAAAATTTGTTTGTAATAAGATTTTTATGAATAAGATTATTTTTGTTTCTTATATTGAAAGAATTATATCATTATGATCTGAATAAATATCTGCTACAATATGAATAAAAATCAGAAATAAAAAAAGGTTTATTTTTTCTTTTATATTTTTATGACAGTAACCATTATTGATATTTACTATATGATAATTTATATCACAGTAATACTTGTTGTCTTTTACTTGATCTTCTAAATATAGCCAGGTATGTGGGGAGGATAGAGAAAGTTTAATTAAAAATTTATAAATTCAGTAGGAGAATTTAAAACTTGAAATTTTGATTTCTTAGAGTTTCTATTAAAGAGTACGTTAATTAATGTCAAAGCATTATGTGAAGTATTGTGTTTTGAAAAACAAATAATGTAATGGGTAACACATTGAAGATATATTCTGCATAGTACTAAGAGTCTTGTAAAAAGGCTCATAAATTTTGTTAATTCTTAAAAAACTTTTAAGAAATATTTTTGTTAAAATAATATGTCTTTGATTTGCTTTCGAAATCGAGTTGCTGCTTAAAAAATATATATGTATTTATAAAACGCTTGATTAAATTTCTATAAACATCTTTTACTCATTGTGTTTGATAGATACAACTAAATTAAACGGAAGTTGTTTTAGTACTTGTGATATAAAAATTAAGCGTAAAAAATTCAATCATTAGCTAGAAAATGATTTCAGCCATTTTGGGGAGTTTCAGACAGAGTAATAAAAACACAAAGTAAATGACTTATTTCGCTATGAAAAATTCGATGTAGAAATACATCATTATCAAATGTTAATTTCACATATAGATTAAAGCAATACTTTCTTTTCAAATAAGGTCCTGATGTTTTTCATTTCTAATAGATAAGTTTGATGTTTGAAAATTTAAACTACATTGTATCCTTTTGAAAAAAAATTTTCTTTTGCCCATAAGATTTATCAAAAAAATAATTAATATTTGTAATAGAAAAGGGAGAAATATTTTATAAATCTGTATTTATTCAAATTAGCAGTTAAAATAATTTCAAAGCCTTTAATAATCAAGCATTTCATACTGATTTTTTTAAAATTGACTTTTAAGCTGATTCTATCGATTTTCACATTTTAGGGAAATGGCTTTGTAATAATAGTTAAACTTGTTCTATTATCATTTTCTCAAAATTTTCACACAACACTAAACAACATAATTATCTTGAAGTCCGTTTGTGACATTACAGCTTCACTACTTTCACGTACACGTGTCGCCACAACTTAATATAGTTAACACATCCAAGAGTCAGTTTAAATAATCAAAGAGTAAATTCTTTAACTTGTTTTTATTCTTGTTTAAAAATAATCAAAAATGAATATGGGTATCATGATTGTGGAACAGAACCCTTTGCTTGTCCTCGACTAAGAAGTACCTAAAAGTTTTACTTATCTGGCCAACATTAAAGGTGGATCCGAGTCAAGAACGAACTAAATCTCAACAATGGTGTGATATATTATCACTAAGAATCGAGTGCTAAATTGTCTTTCTTTTGAGTGCAAACACATGCCTAATCTCGCTGTTCAAAACTCCCCCTCTTTCTCTTTCACTACTTCTCTAACTTTAAGCTCTTCGTAACTTATATATACTATCCTATCAATGTTATTCTTTAAATTTCAATATAATTATTTTAATTTACATAATTCATTATTCATCCAAAAGCAGAGCTTCTCAGATCAAATAACGTCATAACAAAGTCCCCAAAGTTTTGTAACGCTTGAGGGTAATGCGCTTGAGGACCCCGGGTAAAGGGGAAATTATATGTTATATCTCGGTTGCTGTATTCCAATAGTTAAAGTCACAAGTTTAGTGGCATGCGTTTGAGTCCCGATTCTGCAGAAGACTTTATTGAGAAATAAAGAAAGCTACAACACATTGAATTGAATTAGGTCTCATTTAATGAAGTGGGGAAATTAGGAGGGTGAAGTATCCTAGGTGCAATTCTTATCATCTAACCGAGTTTCTAAATTACAATGTCCATCACCAATAGCCCCAGAGTTGATATAGAGCAACGTTGTTTAAACCTAAAAAGCTTCTTGTTTCAAAGGGCTGAAATTATTGAAATCGGGATCCTACAACGAAGCTATCCATAATTGGGTCACAATCCATATTGGTCAAAGTCAGTTTCTTTCTCGAGAAACTAATAACAACTATATTTTTCAGAATATAAAAAAAGTTTACGCAACACTGATAACTTCTCATATTCTGAAAAATATAGACATTATTAGTTTCTTAGAAAAACCTTATATATACATCCATAACTATAATTAATTGTGGAAAATTTAATTCATAAAATATGTTGTTTCAATTAAGAATTGAGTTTAATTTATAAAATCTACAAATTAGAAATGAGCTAGTATAAAATTACAATTCATCATATTTTACGAATAACAGAAAAGGCTCTTGCATTTATTTCTGTAAAAGTTAGATTTAATAGGTAAACTAAGATAGAGACCCAACTAGGAATAAATATTTTCTGCCCTTTTTATTATTCCGTTTAACGGTTGAATCCGAATATTGGCTCCCGTGCTCCAAATTCCACTTCCAAGCTTTTGTACAAACTAGGCTACAATTAAGCTGTAACTGAAATACCAGTGACTCACTCCTTTGTTTTACTAGTTCAACTAAAAACGCAGAAAAAAACTGAACAGTAACTGATGACAAATGATGAAGGTAGTACTTGATCTTATGTTTCACTCCTCAAAGCTTCTACACCAAGCACCAAGAAGAATTTGAAGAAAAGTTAGATTTAATAGGCAGCAGTCCTCATTATTCTAAATGATAGTTTTCGTTGGGTTCGGGGTATGAACTTAAAATTATCCGACTAATAACACAATCCATTGAAAAGCAGTATTTACTTGCATTTTTAGCTCTAGAAAATTTAGCTATTTATAAAATAAAAGAAAAAAAAATATTTGTTTCAAATATTCGAAAAGAGTAAATAATCTCAACACAGAAATTACTATTGTTTCACTGCAGGTTGATAAATTTTAAGAGAAATTTCTATTTACCTTCTTTTATCACTTTTCATATTTTTAGGATTTATCACCTCGTATTTCCCCTTCCATTAACTCCCACATCACATCCACATACTAATCAACCTCCGTTTTCTACTTGTCATACACCTGGTATGTTATCAGAAGTAAACATACACATATAGGTACTCAACATGTTACACAATGTCGAAGAAGAATACCAATATTTTACATTCATTGACTATTGTTAGATTCCCCAAATATAAAGAGATTCTTTGTTGTCATACGCATCCTACAACTTTTTTTTTTACTTCACTCTCTTATATACAGTTTTTATTCATGGAGAAAGCTTTAATATTGTAAGGATTATTGACTCTCTTTTACCCTGTCAGCTCCCTGCCGTTTTATATTGACAGAAGGTTATTTTGGGTTCATCTTTATATCAAAAGTTATCCCTTAGAACATTCTAACGCCACAATCATGGCGTATCATTCTAAGAAAAAGTAATATGTATCTTGCTGTACAAAGACCAAAATATTTTATCGATCACTGGTTTGTCATTGACGTCATTCGAAAGACTGACCAAGTTATTACAAAATCCCTTTTCCATATCGTGAACATGGAAAATGCATATTAATAAAAATTGCTGAAAATGCAATATATTATGGAGCTGCGCTAAAAGCTTAGTAAACATACTAAAGGGACTTTTTTGGAATGTGCTGAAGAAATGTGGTCTGATAAAGTTATAAAGTGACTGGTAACATTGCTCACAGTATTGATTTTTAATCAATGAAGGTAAAAAGGACACCATTATTCAGTTTGGTTGCAGCCAAGTTAAAGTAATGAAATTTTTATAGGATGTTAAGTACATATATCTGTTTAAAAGTATAATAAATTAATGTACATATTAAATTAAATATTATTAATTTAATAAATAAAATATAATTAATTTAATGTATAAAAAATATATTAAATTAATTATATTGAACATATAAACTAAAATAAACATATAATATGCCTTACGTTTTCTGTATAATAGGCAATATTAAGACATAGAAGGTTACAACAAATTATTTATTAACAAGAAACGATATTTAATATACTGAATGACACAATATATATATATATATATATATATTGTGAAAATGCATTATATAATTATTACAATTCAGTTGTAGAAAACTCTTAATAATTATAACAATAATTCTAACATTTCTTTTAATAGTACACATAATTAATTAATTTAACTTTGAAATCAAAATATCTGTTTTCATCAATTTTAATCCAAAAAGCATTTAAAAAATAATTTTCTATCAGGAGTAACAAAATTATAGTTTTTCTGTATATGAATTGTAAAATAGTTTATATTCCCAAATATTTTTCAAATAAATAATACCTTTGCTAAAATAATACCTACTTTTACCTAATAATATCTTTTGGTATCATAACCTACAAATTAAAAGTACACTTGTAATAAAATGTTGAGGGATTCTGTAAGGATGTTGGTATAAGGGTTACACACACAAACTTATTTAATTATATAGTATAATGTAAATATAATCGTACATACCAATATTGTGAATAAACTATTATCTCATAATATCAATTCATAATGAATAATAGATATTGGAATAACATGCATATAAAAATAGCAGTAATTCTCTCTCTCTCTCTCTCTCTATATATATATATATATATATATATAGAGAGAGAGAGAGAGAGAGAGAGAGAGAGAGTCGTACGTCGTACTACATTTATTTTCTGCATTAATCTTTGTGGATAACTAAAGCTATGCAGTCTTAGGATGTAAATTGCTTAAAAAGCTGTAGTAACTAATAATTATATAATACAATGAAAATAAACATAAAATGGTTAGGTTAAAATAGATATACGACTTTATGTAAATTGTACTCGTACTAATTACTATACAACTTATTCAATACACAGGTTAACAAACTATTTTGGCATTTCTCCTTTAATTATTGTATTATTCTCTACATGTATCAAAATAAAATTAATCTGATGACAATTTCTCATCAGATGCATTAGGCACAAAAGAATTATTCCTGTATGGCATGATAACAGAGTAATTAGTTTCATCATTTCTATATATTACTAGTGTGCTCAGCTTATCTAATACTATTCTTTTAACTATTCTGCTGTCATTAATATCATTTTCAGTCTGGTACATTTTCGTAAAGTGAAGTAAGTCACTCTAAACGAAATAACACCAGCAACTGTGATTGCCACTGTAAATGATTTGTTACGCTGAAGCTGAATATTTAGCAATTAATTTGATCAATTGTATAACAGAATTATACAAAAATGTAGAAAATTTATTGCACCTATAGAATCTAGAAAATTCTATTTTTAATTTAATACGATGAAACACCTGTGTTTGACTTTTTGGGGGTTCAATAAAAATAAATTAATTCTTTTTGATTAAATAAGTAGGATCAGTTTTCTTGTAATAAAATTTTTATGATATTTTGAAAGTCTCAGGTGGACAATTAACATTTACAGCGAATTATTAACTGAAAATTACTTAAACCGCATATAATACTGCCCAAATTAATGAACTTATTAGTTAATGAAATAAAAAAATTTACATGCATCATTTCAATCAGAAACTAATTTAATTAATAATAATAGGACAAAAATAGCTTTTTTGTGAGCATATTCCGCTACCAGTATTTATCATGATCACCTTTGGACTGAATGCGTAGCAAAATTCTTTGAGGCATTGAGCTTATACACTTTAGGAACAGTTTTAAAATTTTAGATCCCAATAGGCCACTCTGATGAATCTTTTAACCCTGATGAATCTTATAGATATTATGCCTGTGTTTCGTGAACATTAATCGTAGGAACATTTTAGATGTCTTGTATCAGATTCATATCCGAATTTTATGCAGGCTTCTAGAAAGACCTCCAAGGCTCTTTTTATTAAAAAAAATGTTTTTACTCTAATAGAACTCCATATAAAAGCAGTTGCTATAAGGTTATTACTCCTCTAATAGAAGATTTTTCTAAAGAAGTCCTTTTTCTAGAACTTCTAGAATACGGGTCTTGTTTCATTGAGTTTTTAATGACATAAAGTCTACTAGCACCTTTAGCAGACACCGTGTCTTCAAATTACAATCTTTTGTGGACGTTTGACATTTTTGCTCATATATTGTATACGAAACTGCTTTCCTTATTATAAGACATATGTACCTTAGTTATCGAGAACTCTCACGGTTGACTCCACTGCGATGCGCATCTGAAAACTGCTTCCCTACTTCATTTCTTACTGTAAGTATGAATAATTACGATTTAACTGATTCGTTAAAAGTAAACTTTTTAAAAAATATTTGTTTAATCATATGGCTGAAAATGTTCTGATTTGGAACTTGTTTTAAAACTACTTATACTGGAAATAATATCTATATTTAATAGAAAATTTTCACTCTTTTCCAATCATCAATTGTCCACTTTTTGAATTCTTTGGCCTACTTAAGTTGGTTTCCTCTCATTGACTGCATAATTAACTTGAACTTCTTGACAGCATGAGAAACTTTATAATAGGCAATTTAAAGTCTTCTGCGCATTTTTGCCGTGCTCAAAACAAGAAATCTGGTGCCTAGTTGAGTTTGAATTTGATTTAAAGGTTTTTTTTTATAAAAAAAAATTTCTCAACAACATGAATTCATTAGTACACTATCAGCTCCAGAGGAGTAAAAAATATTTTCTTTTGCAACGTCCTAACCTCTTTGGTTTTACATCTTAATTCAGAATGGTATATCTTAACCCTAAAGACCACATTTTTGAAGATTAATTTTAGCTAAGGTTAAATTTGAATTTCGGAAAAAGAAAAAGAAAGACCACCGTAAATCCATACACATTAATTTGAAGAATTATCATTTTTGGAGCCCATATAAGTGTCACTATTATTTTTTTCTAAGAAATTACTTCGATTATTTAAAAACTTCGATTACTTCAAATTATTACTTCGATAAATTAAAAGAATACTTGTTATAAATAAATTTTACACATAAAACTAATAGAATTAATATTATTTACAATAAACAAATCGTATTTTAATTTCAATTGTTACAGTAAACAATTATATGCAATTTTTAAAAGATATTTCAAAAAAATTGAGTACCTAATTTTCTTAGACAAGAAAATATTTATTTGTGTGTGTGTGTGTGTGTGTGTGTGTGTGATAGAGAGAGAGAGACAACTCGATCAAAATGGTGGTGACAAATCAGTGGTAGTAATAAAATTTTGATTTGACAGTAAATGGCTTCCAAATCACAAAACTAACCAGTAAATTAGAGTCAAAAGTGGTATGACGTCGTTAAACAAATGATAAAAAAAACCTTCGTAATACCAACTTGCCTTAGAAACGCCATCTGTCTTCAAATTCTGGTACTTTTTGAGTCGTTTTAAGACGACTCCAAAGTATTTTTTATCTACTAATTGCTCCATCACTAGTAGATGATGTTCATTTAATAATTAAAAACTCAGACAACTAAGTAATTCTAATTGGTTCTGTTCGGATCTTCGAATATTCAGAGTTATATACCTATATCACTTTGTATGTGAATAAATACCTTACACAAGTCCGAACCTGAAGAGTATCAAATATTCGTATTTATCTGAAATAATTCTTAAGGTAGGTTCGAATCCGGATCGAATCTCTCTTCCAATATCAGCTATCGCAGTATCTCTCTCTGCTACAACTACAGATTTTCCTACGATCTCTCACTCTTACCACTGACACTCTTGTTAAATTCTTCGTACCTCACGAAGTATTATAAAAAACAAGTTAAAATCATATTCTAAAGAACGAAACTAAACAGGAAAGATATCAAGAACTCTTACTTGAAATGTTACAAATTGCATTTAAATCATTATGCATTTTCTTTTTATTACTAAAAATGATAATTTCTTTTTAATTCTAAAAGAATTTAAGAGTGAAAGAGAAAGAGGGCCAACTACACTTATACGAGGTATGGATATTAAAAAATGAGACTGGTGCTACTACAGATGACGTACTCATGAGCCAAACGCCAGCGACGAATAGCTGATTAGCGTGAAGCAATCTCTTTCGAATGCAGTGCCTCTCGCTTGAGTCAACAAATCAGTATAGTCGTAGCCTTCTTTAGCATTAGAGTTATTTTTTGTTTTGCAGCAAAAATGACAAGTGAGCAACAAATTGCTGTAAAATTTCGCATGAAACTTGGAAAACCCACAATTGAAACTTATAATTAATTGAAATAAGTGTATGACAATGAATGTTTATCTTGTGCACGTGTTTTTGAGTGGTTTAAGCATTTTTACTATGACCGAGAAGACGTTCAAGAGGATTTACACCCGTTTCATCCTTCCACGTCAAAAACTTATGACAATATCGAAAAACTCAGGAACCCGGTTCTATCTGACCGTCAGTTAAGTATCCGTGCGATTGCTAAGACTGTAGGAATTGACAAAGAATCCATACGGAAAATTTTCCACAACAATTTTAACATGTAAAAACTGTGTGCCAAAATGGTGCCTAAAATTCTCACGTTTGAACAACTATCAGCTCGCAAAAATGACAGTTTAAATGACATTGAAAATGATCCAAACTTTTTAGAAAGGAGAATAAAGTGTGATGAATCGTAATTTTTTACTTATGAACATAAAATGTAGCGACTATCCATGTAATGGATAAGCCCATCTCCTCCAAGAGCCAAAAGAGCTCGAATGAACGAATCAAAATTTAAAACAATGATGATTGCTTTTTTCAAAATTCATGGAATTGTGTACCTTCACTGGGTTCCTGAAGGTCCAACTATTAATCACCATTACTAACTTTATGTTCTTGTTCCTAACTCCGTGAAATTTTAAGGGGAAAAAACCAACCAAAATTGAAGAAGGGCAAGTTATTCCACATTGTTTGTCAAGAGGTGTCTAGTCAAATACGACATCCCAGTGTTAGACCATCCTCCTTATTCGCCATATCTTGCGCCATGCGACTTCTATCTGTTTAATAAGGAGAAATCTGCATTTAAAGGAATAATATTGGAGTCTTTTGAAGCTGCGGAAAAGAAAGCGGCGAATGTCTTGAAGTAGCTGACAGAAGAAGACTTTCAGCATGGTTTGGAAACAATGGAAGATTCACATGGAGCATTTTGGGGATAGAGGAGGGTTATATATTGAAGGTGATAATAAGTAAATATGAATTAAATCATTATAAAATGTTTTGCAGAGCCAATCTCGTTATTTAATAGCCTCACCTCGTATAAATGTTATCACATCAGTTTAATTCTCTACATTTCAATCTTTCTTTTATAATTTCCATAAGTCATGATTCATTTACAAGCAGAGGCTCTCAAATCAAATAACATAGTATGAAAAGTTGAAGATTTATGAAAGAAATAAAATGCAGTTGAAAATCCTAAGAATCCCATCAAAATTTTTGTAAATAAAATGGAATAGTGCATCCACATGAGAGGAACATACTTCAAACCCTGTTTTTTTTTTTTTTTTTTTTTTTTATAAATCCATTATCAACTTATGATGTAATTGTTAGTTTTAAGACCTCTGTCTGGTACGAAAATTACTTTTTCAATCATTTACTAGTTATATTATGAGACCTAGTTTTGTTAATAATGGTATTCTAAAGTTAAAGTGTTTGCTAACTTGACCATGCATTTATTGGAAGAGTATGGCATGGTGTCTAACTTATCTTTTCAATTTGCTTTACTTCTCTAAAGAATGGCCATAAATGCAGTTTTAAAACATAAATTCGCGTGTCAGTGCTTTAAAATAGTGCCATATAAAAGTATACTGAATAAATATGCGTGACAAGGAACTAAAAGATTTTTACGGACCTATGGAATGTATTTTTCTTCAAATCCATTTAGTTAAAATAAGAATCATTGAAGCAATAAAAAGAGGAGTAATCTCTCTCTGCTCTTCCTTGGGTTTTTCTTATTTCTTTCAAAAGTTATGAATGATGATGGTTATTAAGATAAGTTTTTTTTTTTTTTTTTTTTTTTTTACATTTGAGTGCTTAATGCTCTCGTATACTTAAATCTTTTCCAACTCATATTATCTGCTTAGATGCTCAGTCATAAAAAATTGGCATTCCAAAAAAAATATTTTTATTCCAACTTTCCTAACTTCAGAAATGTAGGACAACATAACTTTTAAGTAACTTCAAACATATTGAAATACAAACGAAATCATTTATAATACTTAAAAAAATCCTTACGTTTTTTTTTTTCAATAGATGTAATTGCATGAAATGTTTTTTTTTTTAATTTGAAACAAAGCTTATGATCATTGTAGTAATATTTATTTTAGAAATATGTGTTCTGTTTACATAGGCTCTTTCTAAAATGCTATTTAAAAATGCCTATTAGTTATTATTAATTAGAACAAACAGCATATTAAGCTCCATGATTGCAAATTTCATTCCATTGATACTAGTTCTTGCATATATTGTGATCATAAAAAATATTTTAAATTTCCTTCATTACCTTTAATTTCCGTCATTTAAAGGAAATAGTAATACATATTTAAATCATAGTAGTATAGTTTAACAGGTTTTCTTAGAATTAGTAATAGTAGTTATTCATCTGAGATAAACATACTTAAACTTTCTGCCTTGAATCTTTTTTGTAGCATCATTATGAGGTAATTCTTTTATTTAATTACACAAGAAATACAAATGGGAATATTTTCATTGGTATCTTGATTATAAAGAACCAACAAGAAAAAAAAGTAAAATTTCACTTAAATTGACTTTTTTTTGTCTCTCTTTTATCTGAAAAATTTTGAGATGAGAAAATCTGATCGATGAATTGTTTGTTGTCAATAAAAATGAGAATTTATCTTAATACGCATTAAAGCAAAGTTAAAGAAGGGTATAATATCTTCATTTACTGAAACAGTAATTACGGTACTTAAGAATATTTGATAAGTTATGGTTTATTTTAAAATAACATTAGTCACATACATTTATGCTACTTTATTTCACCATTATTAATAATTCTCTAATGGGAAAAGAAAGCAAAAATTTTTGACCCTGTGTAATTAAATTTTCTGAAAACAATGACAGCATTGAAAAGTACCTGTTAAGGTCACTGGAAAAAGAAAACTCTTAAAAGTGCATTGACAATTTCTATTTTTTTTTTTTCAGCAAAAGTGGTGGTGGTGGTAACAAGAGGTCATGTCTTGTCTACTATTATCAAACCAGAAGAAACTTCTTTAACAGTTTCAATAAGACGTTCGGACCATGGAATTTGATTGATTGTTTATTAAAGTCACTCTTAGAATCAACTCTAGGATTATTAGCGACAAATCTCACAATGCTGTGCCTCGGTCAAGTGACAAGAACGACCCCTGAACTGGCAATCTCCTCTCCAAACTTCCCCAACGCGTCAACGTGAGGACATAGGGTCTTTACAAATTTAAGGTGCATCAGCCCCGTTGCACAATGGGTCTTCAGAGGCATCAGGATTCGAATCCCTGACTCGACGAAAACTATTCCGACCCGGAGGACTCGACTATGACCACTAGGCTACCGCATCCACATGAAATAGAGAAAGATTACTTTAAGAACTGTTAGAATTATTGAAAATTATTAGTTATATTACATTGAAAGTAATGAAGAATTTTCATAAAATAAAGCAATGTTGCTTCTACTAAAGTAAACCGTCTTTTTATTCGTATAAATAGATACATATATTTTCTCTTTCACATGTCGTTATTTGTATGTTTTTATAACATAAATTTCTTTTCATATTGCTAAGAAATAAGTCATATACGTAGATATATTTCTCTCAAATATTAGATCTATGTCAATTAGAATTAAGTATATAAAACGTTAATTGTACAACTTAAAGTTCTTTATTCCAGCCAAAAGGAAGTAATAATCATTGAAAAACTCTAACATTATAACATAAATATGAAACTAAAATGACAACAGTTTTGTTTCTACATAAAAGAAATTTGCAGTTTTAATTTTGTATGCTCATTCACATAATTCACGAGAGAATATTCTAGATAATTGTGTGTGTTTTAATCATAACTTGTTGAGTCAATATGTATCCAACTAAATATTCAAACATTGTAAGAGAATGTAAAAATCAATGTAATTTCATATTAAGAAGTCTTCAGCAAATGTTTTACTGCACACTGATGTGAAGACGATTAACGTATGTTAAATATACGAAGAGAATCATACAAAAGTTGTAAACTATACTACAATGTACGCTTTTAATTCATCTCGGTGAACAATGTTTGACTCATTATCATTTGAATTTGTTTTTGGATTATGAAAATAAATGAATAAGTTCTACAGATAGGTTATAATTAATACATATTAAAGCAATAGTTTATTCCTAATATGTAATCGTTCTTTTTAAGTTATCAATTTATTTGTATAATAGAGTCTATTTTTACATACATTTACATTAAAAATGAAGATCGAACACGTCATTTAAATATTTTAATAACTACACTGAAAGCTAAGTAAGAATATAATTCAAGAAATGGAAGAAACTCCGATTACTTTTATAAAATTATTTAAGGTAACTGAGACTTTAAGATGCTTCACACTTTACGTTTTTTTTTTATATTTTACTGTTAAAAAATACAGGGCATTTCGTTGAATCTATGGATGCATTACATATGAGAATTTGAGAAATAGAAAGTTGGAAAATAGAATTTTGAAATTGTAAAAAGAAAGATCCATGCTGTAGAAAATAATATATCTGTATTTGTGTTTTTCACAAAAAGTTTTCCTAAGGATTCTGGTACACTGATCTCAAAATCTACTTTATTCATAATGCTGATATTCTCTACATTACAAAATGGGAGAAATCTGAATAATAAAATTTAAATTATTTTAAATTTTATTAAAAAAAAAAAATTGAAACTATAACTATGTTCAGTATATTCAATGCTATATTTATAAGTAATCTGAAAGCTTTTTTAGTTATAAATGCATCTGATTCAATGCAAGATATAACTAAGTGTAAGTACACGACTTACAATTACGAATATAGCTACTCATTATTAATTGCTCAAGCATGCTTATTTTTACATCTAATTGAGTACAAATATCTCACAACCTTTATTCGAAACACACATATATACAGATATCTCAATGATATAACAAAAATTTGACTCTCACATTACTTTTAATTTTAAAAAGTGCAAATTATTATACTTTGATTAAAATAAGCTCGTTTTTCACTGGAGAAGTCTCAATTACCTCAAATACGATTCATCTGGTTACTATCCTCAAAAACAAGTCGATAATGGATTAGATCTTCATGTCAACCATTTTCAATACAATTTTACAATAGTTGTATTTTTGTATTATAATATATTAAACTGGTTGTTTAGTTCGAA
This sequence comes from Nephila pilipes, assembly GCA_019974015.1. Classification (NCBI taxonomy): domain Eukaryota; kingdom Metazoa; phylum Arthropoda; class Arachnida; order Araneae; family Nephilidae; genus Nephila; species Nephila pilipes. The sequence goes on from BMAW01055683.1 coordinate 448,856, forward strand.
TAAGCATCTCACTGAAAGCAGCACGAGATCTATTAGTGACGGACCTTATAATTTTTGACCCCAATCAAGTAACGAGGATGAAATATGAGCTCTTACTCCACTCTCTACAGTGACCGCGACAGCCTAGTGGTCACGGTCGAGGACTCCCATCCGGCATTGCATTCGTCGAGTCCTGGGTTTGAGCCCTGATGCTATTAATGACCACCCTGTCTTTAGTGGTATGTTAAATCTGTCGAGGTTCGCCCTCCCATTGGCGTGGTGAGTAAGTCTGTAGAGGGAGGTGCTAGCTCAAACGTCATCCTTGTCCCTTGACCGAGGTTCAAAATTGAGAGGTCTGTGACAAATAGCCTTCGTGTTATTTCTTAGCGCGAAGTTAATGAAACAATCAAATTAATCAAACCATGCTCTACATTAACATGCCAACTTGAGGATTTTAAGAGCGAGGTGATTTAAAAAGCGTCAGTTCCATTACACGAAGAAATATATTCCGCTAATGTAGATTAACCTTTCTAAGTCAATGGGAAGTATGCTTATCACCATCTTCATTAATTTTTAAGCATTAAATGTTAGCGTGGGATGAAGAAGAAATAATTTTACAAACATTTATAAAGATATTATTTTGTAATTTTTTGTTCTTATTATGTTGTGCAACGTATAAAAATAATAAAGTGACCCATAAACAGCCCCCTGCCTAGTGATGGTTAACATACTTCCTACTAAAAAATTGTCTCAAAAATCAAATCAATTTCTTCTAATAAGCTAAATGATTTTCCTGTTTTAAATTAATCCCCATCCCAAATATATTTTAACATACCATCACTAAAAAAGTGTCCCTTTAAAAGATTAAGAAGTATTTGAGGTACAAAAATCTCAATCACAAAACAGCTATTATCAAAAAAATCGCAATGAGGGTACTTTAAGGCTATCTTTGCCTGGTGTTGGAAAAAGAACTCAAACTGAAAGCTCCCTTTATATAAAAGAGATTCCTACAAAAGAAATGCTCTAATTCTATCTTCACTATGCACACTCCCTATCCAAGTATTACAGTATAATTTATTTTCTACGTCTAATTTACAGGATTTTTAAACAAAAAAATATTTTCATGTTCAAGAGAATTATATTTATAATATATCTTATCTTATATTCCCTTTCTAGTCTTTTTAAATATTTTTTAATATCGTTATATGAAAGAAATCACTCAAATTATGAATGAAAAATTTACTTAATTCGGAAAATGGTTCATACCTTCTACAGTATTTTTTTTCGTTCAAAATAAATTTAACAATATACGTGTCGGTGCAGCTATGACCACAATGTAGCATGAATTTAGCTATTATAACATCCCATCGGTGACCGAGCTATGTTTACTTATGATTTAAACAAGTCCACATGTAGCGTTATTTCTAAGATATCATAAAACTGAAATACTGTTAAAAACGTCAATAATTTTGACTTTAAGGCTGTTGGCACGGATACAACTAAGTTAGCTATTCCATAAAATGCACAACATCACACGATCATAAATATTCCTGGAAACTTGCTCATAGTTTGAGTAATATATAACAGAATTTCGACGTCAATATTCAGAGTTTTCGTGTTGTATAAAACTGGAATGGATCGTAACCAGCTGAATTTATTAAATGTTGTCTGGGGTGAGATATATTATTATAATTAGAAAAAAAATTCTTTATTTATCACTATTTTAATGAAATGGTTTTATATTTAAAAGTTTATTATTGTTTTATATTTTATATTTTTATATTGTTCTTCTATTTCCAATCTAATATAAAAGTCCAAGTCATTTACGGGGAAACTTTTTAAAACTCTAAAATACATTAAATTTTAAAAGCAAAATCAAAGTCTTATAAGTCATTAAGACTAGAAAATTTCATATGAATTCAATGACTTTATGAAAATTAGAAAAATGACATGATTATTAATTTTAGAATAATTATATTTAAGGTTGTACCAATTATGGTTGTTTATTTTTAATTACCGTCGAAATGCGACGAAACTAACTATCTAATGCAGAGAGAATTTGAACAATGATAAGTCTAAGAAGCGTCATACCTCATTCTGAGTCTGCGCTCATACCTCATTCTCTGAATCTCACACGCCATGACATGTGAAATCTTTCTGGCTCAGTTCGGTTTGATTTACAGCTAGTGACAAATAATTCAAGACGGTATTTTAGTGGAATTAAAACTGTATTCTAATAAACTAGGGTTTTCATCATCAAACTGTCGATTTTAAGGATAATAAACAAGCAAACAAAACATAATAATAACAATAATTTTATACAAGCAAAACATCGAGAAATTTGAAAACTTTTTAAATTTTTTAAAAATCCTTAAAATGGTTTGAATGTACAAAAATGGATAATAATATATTTTCTGTTGCAACAGGCTTTATATATATATGGTTGGAGGCTTGTGTGCAAAATGTAGATATAATACAAATTTATGCAAAATGCTTTCTGTTATTTAAATTTTTCTTACACACTTATGATGGAGGCCAAATATTTTATGTATAAACACAAATTAAAATATCTGTTGTTTATATACAATGATATGAGACTCATAAATTAATAAATAAATTACCTTAAAAATATTGTAGTGAAATCCGTAGGATGTTATATATCCAAGAATTTGTAGAAATCCAATTTATTTCAAATGCTGAGAGAATAATCGGAAACTGTACATACTTCGATATGCTAAATCTGTAAAATAAATAATAACCTTGCAAAATAAAAACTATTTTAAAATGTGTTGTTAAATTTTAAAACGCAACCTCCTTATGAATACAGTACTTTAAACAAAATTCCCATAGAATCTGCACAATTAGAGTAGCAGTTAATTTGAATGTTTCACTCTTTAATTGCCTTATTTATTGAGAATAATCAAACTATATATCTTTCATAAATACCTTGATTTTAATTTGTACTTTAAGGTTAACGAAACATTAAGAAATATGACCACTTTCAGTACATTTTAATTCAATAAAAACAGAAAACAAATTATCATTCACCTCTTATAAATTAAATCAAAAATCTTATTTGATGCAAATAAACAGACTTTTGAAGTAATTCTACACGTTACACAGTTTTACGATCCACTGTAAAGACAAATCAGGTACTTTTTATGTCTGTTTTTCGCTTTTAATGAATGACTCTTCTCAAAGGTAACTTTATAGTTGCGAAAGTGGATAGAACTGTTTACACACACACATTTCCCTTTCTCCCCTGCTTCCTAATGACCTAATGTGGTTATATTCCGGTTGTGGTTGTAAGGCCTGGAGTCGTATTTCTCATTTGAGGAGCCATGCAGTTTTGGGGAAGTACTGCGTAGTCCATCCACGTTGCCATGGCAATGCAGTAAAGCGTACTTTTAGATGGGTTCTTAATACTATAGGACAGTGAGTTGGAGGTACACAATAAATTTTAGTTTGCGGTTTTTGGCCCCAGGCAGACTGAAGTCTAAGGCTGGGTATTGGGTGACGGAAATAGATCGTTTCAAACACTCTCAAACATACAATAAGGATAAAATTTTCGCTACTGGCGAAACGGTGTTTATGAAACTAACTGGATGAAATAAAAAAAATAATAAGTAACATTGGCTCTGAAAGATATTTTATGACGTGAATTGTAATCAAGTTTTCCTCTTTAAATACAAATTTAAAGAATGTAAATGAATCTTATTAATTTGAAGATCTCACCTAATATATATATATATATATAAATGACGTGACAGACGTGACTGGTGTAAATTGGATTAGAATTAGAGAAGTGTAATGGATATATTTGATAAATTATCTTATAAAATCAATGAAAATTATATTATTGAGGTTGGTAGGAAGTTAGTTAGAGGTAGAGTGTGGAGCAGAAACTGTAATCGAAGGAATAATGATTGTATTGCCTTACTTGAGAAGTTATAGGATCCCAACCAGGAAAGATCTATTCAGGGTCATAGATGCGAACCTTTATATACAAATCTTGTAAGGACTTTAGCCGAATTGGCTTGATATGAAAAGGAATATTCATTTATTAAACACGCGTTAGATCAGGCGTGTACAGGGACTATTGCTATACCTAGAGTAGGTTAGGGGTTTAATATTAATTACTTGTAGATCTGAATAAAATAACTTGGTTATCATTTGTTTGTGACTTTCTATTAGTTGGAATTTTGCTTCTTAGTTGCTTTAAATAAAATTAAAAATGGAAAATGTAGGAAGTAATAACTGGGTGTTAACAGTTTATTTATGTTACCTATATGGTTATTTTCTAAATTCAAATAACTTATGTTTCGACTTTGAAAGATATAAAAATAATAGTTTTCTCTTTGTTTGTACCGAAATAATATAGATATTTTATAAGATTAAGGTTTACCGAGATTGATATTACGCCAATTTCAAAAGTACCTGATTTTTTCTACACATGACATTTCAAAGGCAAGTTGGTGTTGTCATTAAGTGCTTACTTTCGTTAAAAGTAACCAAAGCATTGAAACAGTGATTAGTTGGGATTGCTGCTGCTTCGATTAGTCACCGTCAATGTGACTGGATTCATCATTATACTCAGGAAACCAATAAACGCTTAAAACAATAGCTTGCTTTTGACAAATTTGCTCTAAAGAAGGCAAAAGCGGTCTGATCGGCTTGTAAAGTCCTGACGATGATTTTTGGGATGCGAAGGGTGTCATACTCATAGATTTCTTAGGAACAAAATGATTAATGGACGCTACCTCAGCAAGTTACCCAATTTTCCATTCTTAAAATCCCGTTTACCATTCCTAATAAGAGTACTTATTACCCCCCCCCTCATATTTTTATCATAATCTCATTGTATATTTAACTGACCTATACTAAATGTGAATTTAATAAATGATACACTGTCAAGTAAAGTATATAAAAATAATTTTTGTTATGCTTAGCATTCGAGACCTTATCTTACTTATACTAAAATATGTTTTGTTTGAGCTAACTACATTTTAAACCTTCCCGAGGACTATAGTTGATGGCGATGGACATTAATTCGAACTCATAAGTGTAATATATATATATATATATATATATAATAAATAAGATACGAGTGCTCAAAGAAAGACGTGTTGTGAAGTAAAAAAAAAATCTGTATAGTTTGAAGATCCTTAAAGAGAGTCCTACTATCTTACACTTCATATACGGCTTCGGCAGCGAACTTGTTCAAGTAGACAAAGCGATCAAGTCCTAATTCCACTGAAATCCAGCCAGACGGGAGAATGGAAACAATTGGAAGTTAAAAAAAAAAAATTCTCCCTTAGAGTGGTGTGGAATTTTAGAGAGTTTGATATCTCCCACACACTCATAGCTTATGAGGTTTCACAGTTTATGATGACACAATCACGGTTTATGATCTTTATTACTTAACCGCTATTCAGAATTATGGTAACTGGCATTATTCTTCATTTTGCTGCATAATTTATATTTAAAATGATTCAACGCTAAGGAATGATTATAAATGCTAGTGTACTTTATCTTCATCTCTCAGTCTCTCCAAATATATAAAATTACTTTTTATACTTAATTATATACTTAATAATAATAACTCGAATTTTGACGATGTGCAATATTACGATTTTCCTTAAGGACGTTTGAATTCGAATTGTTTAAAACGAATTCCCTTACAATAAAATGAAATGTCAATTACGCTGATTAGATTAAAATTATGAAATGTAGCGAATAGATTGGATAAATTACATTTATCATCAGCGGTGGAATGAATAATCAAGAGTTAGAGAATTGGAAGTTAATTAGTTCGGGGTAGAACTGTAATAGTGAATGAGAGATCGTAATCCGTTGTTCTTAATCTAAGAAGCAATCAAAGGAACCTTGGAAGAGAGAGAGAAGTTAAAAGAGAGTTCCACAGAATCGAACCTTCAATTTCAGTTAGTCTACTCATTCGAACCCTAATGAGTTAGTAAGAGTTGATTTAAATTGGTATTCTAAAAGTTAGTTCACACACGATTATGGAGTTTAACTAGATTGGATTAAATTACTTCGAGAATATTAACTATTGAACTTAGAATATTCAAAAACATTCAGCAAAGTGAATAATAAATTGGTCAACATTATATATTTGAGCTTACTCTCCTTTCTGTTGACTGTATTTTCATAATCAACAAATCAAGGTAATCCAATTAATAATAGCAGGTGTTATAAAATTATTAATAGCATAACTGAATATCAGTTTCAAAAATAGTCAAATCGTGTATAAAGGCTGATTTAATATCGTACTTATATTATAAATCAATAATAAAAAAATACCTAAGAAGAGTATTAAATAAATGTAATAAAATCTCACAGAGAAAAAAAATGCTATATTCATACAAGTACAAGTAAAAAAACCCTTTATACAAATTTATTTAATTGAATAGAGAAGTATTTAAACTTCAATACAAATTGTTCTATGCAATAAGTTGCGGAAAACAGAATTCTCCATAGAAGGTTCTAACTTTTTCTATAATTATTAACTTATTCAATTAAATACTTGAATTAAAGCAAATGTTAAAGCATTGAAGTAGACAATAATACTCTTTTTAGATATTGAAACTAAAACAAACTTTAAGTTATTTAGTAGAATAAATTTTGAGCTAAATATAATTATTGATGCAGTAATTAAATGAATTTTTATATAAGTTTTATTTCAATACAATAAAAAAATTGTGGAGAAATTTACTGTGATACATTTTTGAAAATTAAGTTCGTTTCTAGTGAAAGCAGTCATCAAACATCAAAACCTTTTACGATAAATTTCTGAAAAGTGCCCGAATTAACCATTTTGTCGTTGACTAAAACAATACCCTTTTTGGTGGCTAATAATTACAAACGCTTTATACATGAATCTATAGTTTACTATGGAGTTTCTTGTAAGAATTTTCAATTAACGATGTTTAATAACATAAAATTTTAATTAAAATTAAGCTTATTTTTAACATAAAATTAATCTTAACAGCTTAATTTTATGTTATAACATGTTTAAATAATTCAGAATGTTTACATAACAGTTTCAACATCTCATTACATAATGTGATTTCCATTTATAATGATACTGGAAAATTGTATCCCAATTCATTTCAGAAATTTAAAATATTTCCCAATACATACCGCAGGAAAACTATTCTCATTCGTTCACCTATTTAAAAAAAAAAAAAAAAAAGGTGAAAGAACAAAGGAAGAAAATTACCCTTGCTCATCCAACAAAAAAATCTAAAGATTAAAAAAATTAATAACTTTGATAAGAAATTTAAGATAATATAAGTAATTAAAAATTACAACCACTATTTCAGGAGCAAAAGCACTTAACTCGAAAGCTTAACTTAGCCACTTAATACAGTCAGAAGAATTTTTTTGAAACAAACTACATTATCGTTTGCGAAAAATATAATTAAATAAACTGCAATTCTCAATTATCTTTTACAACAACCAATTACCAGCATTTCTTTTTCGTACTAGAGAAATAGATTAAATGGAATTTCAGAAATCTTCGTAGAATGAAATTTATTATTCCTACTTTGATTTTTTCCTAATTAGTGTTATTTTCGAGTAAGTACTAGAGAAAATATGATATGTAAAAATCTAATGTGACGGTTAATAAAGAATAAAATATATAGAATGCATTTACTCTCTCTGTGCGTGATGAATAACGATGTTAGAATAAGAGTGGTAAATAATTTAATAAAAATATTATAATGAATGACTATATTTAACTACATTACATGGTTGATATTCACCAAAAGTTAATAGTATTAGTATGTAGAAATAAAGAAACATTCTTCAGTCATTGAATCAGATTCTGTATTCCCAACAGAAAAAACAAAATTATTATAAACATTTATTAACATATAATTTTAAAATTTACTTAAAATACCATACAGCAGCTATATATATATATATATATATATATATATATATATATATATATATATACTCTAAAACAAAAAAAACGACGCACCAAGAAAGAGCTGTCCGATGGAGACAAAAACTAGCGGATAGAGGAAATTATGTACAGAAAAGAAAATGATAAAAATTTCAGAAAAATTGAATGATTTATTTCAGAGTTACATACTTACAAAGTAACGAGCTCAATAAGGTGTTGACCCACCTCCAGCCTGGATGCAAGCAGCCACCCGACGATGCATAGAGTGATAAAGCTCCCTGAAATGGTTTCCTGTATTTCCTGTTTTTCTTGTCAAATTTGCTCTAATTGTCAGGCTAGGTATTCAACAATCCCTGTTATATTTAGTCGCCTTCCCATCATATCCCAGACATAATCGATTGGAGAGAGATCTAGTGGCCAAGGAAGTGTTTGACAAGCTGTAAGACAGCTCATAGCAACACGTGGTGTATATGATCTGGCATTATCTTGCTGAAGAATAATATCAAGCAAAACAGATCTCAGAATGTCATCGACGTTTCGCTGTGCTGTAAGTGTGCCTCTAATGACGACCAAAGTGGTCCGGCTATCAAGGGAAATGGCACCCCAGACCATAACTCCTGGTTGAGGGCCTGTGTGGAGTGCAGTGATGAAAGTAGGATTGGCAAGCTGCCCTGGGCGTCTCCATACTCGCCTTCGATGATCGTCAGGACACAGTTGGAAGCGGGATTTGTCGCTTAGCACTATTCGTCCTCAGCCAGCATAATTCCAACCTGATCCAGCCAAGCACCAGTGTAATCTGGCTCTAGCGTGGGCAGGAGTGAGTGGCAGGTGGCGGTAGGTACGAGCGTAGATTTCCCTCTACCAGCCATCTGTGAATGGTCATGGTGGACACTCGTATGCGAGTCGGACGTCTAATGGTTGATAACGATGAATCAGGTGCTGTGACAGCTGATCTGACGATCGCTCTGTCCTATCGATATGCTATGGCCCAAGGTCGACCTCTACCATCATGACGCTGAAATCTACCCGTGTCCACACATTCTTGCCAGCATCTTCTAATCGCGGCAACGCTTCGACCCATATGACGAGCAAATCTCCGATTTTCCCAACCTGCCTATTTCAATCCAATGGTACGACCTCTTTTAAACCCTGACAGTTGCTTTTAATGAGCTCGCCTCCTGCTGCGAGGCATTGTTTCAAGTCTTTGAAAGGTATCCTAAATCGCAATGCAACAGAAACTTTGACCATCAGATTGAGAATCGCTTTTTTTATACTCCTGCAGAGTGCATAGTTCAGATGCGCTGTAGCTCTCTCTACTCATTCATTGGATACCAAATTTGAAACATTTGCATGTTCAATCCAAATGTCTTTGCATACGAAATTTCATTCCAATCGGGTAACTGCTTCTTGGTGAGTCGTTTTTTTTTTGTTATAGAGTGTGTATGTATGTATATATATATATATATATATATATATATATATATATATATATATATATATATATATATATATATATATATATATATATATATATATATATATATATATATATATATAAGCGAAAAGGGTATACTTCTACAATCATGGTTGGAATAAAAACATCTAATTCTCCGCATAAAGTCCAAATATTTCATGCTGAATGAGAGAGCGGCAATTATACGGTACTGGTTCTGGTGAGGATCGTAGCGCCAGCTAAATCCTATCGATTCTGTGAATTACACGATGAAAATCTGAGGAGATCAGAAGAACAGTTTCAATCTTCGTGATCAAAGCGAAAGAGAGAGAAAAATTTCATTGCTGAGAATAAAAATGCAGTATTTCTTCAGATTACGTGGTATTGGAGGGAGGGAATACCAGGGACTTCAACTGCAGACAGAAAGTTTAGAAGATATTATCTCTACAGGTCTGAATCAATCGGAAAAGCTGACATTGCAAAGTTTAAGAAGCTCGTGATTGCATAAATTAAAAGCTAAATTGAAATGGTATCAGGAAATAAGAATGAACTCCTTACTGTGATAGTTAAAGAATAGAAAAAATTTGGAAATTAAATTTTATTTAAGTGAAATAATCATATAATACATATAAACACACACACACACACACACACACATATATATATATATATATATATATATATATATATCTATATATATATATTTAGATATAAAAAGAAAGCATACTAATTAATTGCTTAATATATTTAAGAAAATAAATGAAATAGAAAGAAAATTTTTTAATTATTTTTGTAAGCCCAAATTCATAAGACAAGAGAAATAATAATACATTACAAAACAAAATATTTAACTAAGACACAAATTTACCTGTAAAAAATACTAAATCTCTGAAGGGTGTCCATAATATAAAATTATGCACATGAAAAAGTACAAACTAAAGCTCAAATAATCAGAAGTGATTTGAAAGGAGAAGAATGAAGAAATTGAAATGTAACATTATTAAATTCTGAATCTGGCTTAAGACAGATATAGGCAGGCTAAGCAATGTTTTACTGGCACCAAAATTTCTTGAACTGAAAAAATGTTTTAAAGTGAAATTATAAAATCATTAAATCTACATATAAAATTTCAAAAAGAGGATATTAAATAAAATACATGTGTAGCCAAAGAGATATATACAATATTTATATCTCATGAAAACAGAAGAGAAAAATCTGCATTATAAAAGAACAATTTAAAAATATAACATAAACTTACACGAGACCCAATACTGAAGAAAATTTACACAAAGCTTCCTCCCAAATGGGAACGGAGCTTATACCAGAAATGTAGAGCAATGCCCTCTATCAAAGAGATAGTACTAATGAAAAAATTTCAAAAATAAATTTAAGACGAAACCAATAAAGCAAAAAATAAGGGGGAGGGTTGCTAAATTTTAAGAATAAACAAAAATTTATAAACAGAAGAAATGCTGAATTTTATAAATATTAAGTTTTGAATTACTCTTTACAAAATTCATTGGAGTGAATATTTTTTAAAATTATCAATGTTTATATAAATATCTTATATTTTAGTCACAAGTCTAAGATTTCGCAAAATGCGATTATAAATTGTGTTCCTAAATTAACTCACGCCTAATGAACAGATCCATAGCGGTACTTTTGAATCAAAGCAAAATATTTCACTCACATCGTACACATTACTATAAATTTTATTTTAATCTATTTTGCAAAAAATATCTAAATATTTTAAAAAATATCTTTATTTGTATTGATATTAGTTTGCAATGAACTTAAACACTCTGGATAAGAAATTAAGAAAAATTTAACATCTTTATCCTTTTCAATTTGAAAGAAAATAACATTATCAATATGTCTAAAATTTCTAAAACTATTATAAAAAATGCAATTACCTTCATAAAAATGTAAATAAAAACAGGCTAAGAATACTTGCATGTGCCCACTTTGTGGTATACATCATTAAAAATTCATTATATTCTTTTCTCTTTTAGAACTTAAAGAAGATCCTCTATGTGAATAGAATTAAACATATCTTCAAAATCATAGTTATAAATAGCTTATGTCTATTTATTATTAATATATTTGATTATGTCAGGCCTATTTTTAATAAAAATAGTTTTCTCCAACTTATCTATAACATTTTGTATAATTTTCTATAATTTTTTTAGACCAAAATTAATATATGTTATAACCATTAGTTAATATTCGAAATTTAATAGGATTTTTATCAAATTTTAGTGCTAAGAGAATGTGAGATAATTTAACATTATTTATATTCAACCATTTTTTCTTATAAAATTCAATCATTCTATTAAAAATTTCTTTCTGATTATTTTATGACTACTCCAAAAGAGTTATTAATCCTCAAAATGATTATTAGTTAAAATACTGAATAATTTTTTGCAAATAAAAGCATAATTACTAGGTACTTTATCTAAGTAACTAAAAACGAATCTGTCTTGGAGATTAATAACAGCTTTTTTTAAAATCTTTCAAATATATATCTTCATTATTATTAATATCTACTTTTTTGAAGATCAGACTGAAAAAACTTATGTAAGTTTCCTTTTAACTCAGTTACAGTTATAAATATTTATATTAAATAGACCTAATTTTAAAAGGCATATGAAGTCAGTACTAGTCCATGCATCGACTTATTGTAATCTTAAGTAACATCATTTCAACATCACAAAGATAAGGATTTCGTAGAAATTATGATACTCATAAAAATAAGTAATAGCAATTACATTTCTTTCCTATATATTTTTGGTGGAAAATATAAATAATCAGAAATACAGATCTGTAAGCGAGTATGCACGCATTAAGATCTATTTTATGCACCCTTCAACAACAATGATATATGACTACATGCATCATGGTATTGAGGGATTGAGAGTCCGAATAATCAACTGAAGAACGTCGTTCCAAGCACTTACTATATGCAATCCTTGTTTTTCAGCGTTGAATGCAAGTAATGCCCAATAGGCCATTCCCTGAACTATAATATTCCGGATATGTTTTATGGATGATATGTAGAAGTGAAAAGGAGGATATATTTGAGGAACCGAAAAAAAGTTGACTGTTGGATATCTGTGGGACTACAATTGTAACTCCCCATTTTTATTTCCTTCTACTGCCATCATTAAATTTATTGAAAGTATTCACGTATCAAAAATCGAATGAATAGGAAAAACATATAATTATGTCAAACAATTTATTTCATTCATAGAGAGAGAAATATGAATAATTAGCATTGAATTTCTAACTTACAATGTCTGTTGAAAGAATCCATATACGCTCTGATTCTGAAGATTAATATTATAAAAATTACTTATCTTACTGAACTAATAGGGTTCGAGTTCTTAGATGATTTAGAAATGAGTGAGCTTCACTAACCCATGAGTTTTCTTTCTAACTGTGATCAGATCACTCCTTACATTTGTCAACACATTCACTATTCCTTCGCTAATAGATTCGATTTATTCTCTCTACTTCTAATTGAACTACTAATGATCGTATTAAACGCTTCATTGCTAAGACATGCATATCCTCAATTCTCTTCATTACACTTCAATAACTTAATCTAATTTATATAAGTCACGTTTCTTTTATTGGGAGAGATTTTCAATTCAACCACATTCATTTAAAGTACTCAAAATCATAGTCGATTGGAAAAACGCAAAACAGCCCACTCCGTGAAATAAAGAAATCTGGTTTTGACTTTTGTTAAGAAAAAGATTTCACAGTTTTAAGTACATTAGTGATGCTAACGTTCTATGTATTTATATTTTACGTGCATCAATAGTGAGAAAGAAATAAAATATTTTCCCAAAGTTCAAGTACTCCTAGTCCTAAAATAGTAAATAATGCACGTAATATATTTCTTATCGTTTCTGTTTTGGTAAAGGCAAAGTTTCATGATGTAGTTACTAAAAGAAAAGTAAGAGCTTGCAAGAATGAAAAATGTTGAGATTTGTCTTAAAATATGAATAATTTTAATAAATTCAGATGTTTCTTTCAAATAAAAATATTTTAACTCTGTCTAACTTTTAATTAAGTACAAAAATTATATATTAAGTGAAGGTAAAATGCCTTCAAACTCCAACCAAATAACTGAAAAAGAATTCACATTACTTCTTTACATTATGCGATGTATGTATCAATTTTGCGAATTCTAGCACGGATATTAGAACTCCAAATTCCTTATTAAACAAGGTGCGGCTATTAAGTAACGAAACTGGCACTGCCAAATATTTTACTTTGATGCCATACATATTTATTATCAGCTTCAATATACACTCCTCCTCTATCCCTACAACGTTTCATGAGAATCTTCCATTGCTGGAAGTCTTTCTCTTTCACAGTTTCAAAGGACTCAAATCTTGTTCCACGGTGCAAAATCCAGCAAATAAGGCAGTTAGTCTAACACTGGGATGTTGTACTTGGCTAGAAACCTCTTGACAGACAATGTGGAATGAGCCGGCGCATTAATTTGGTGAAAACATTTGCCTAAAGGATTCTTTGTTAACTCCTACAAACTCAGCAAACGCACGAATATGTAACCGACTGTCAGGTCAAATCACATTACGGATTTTTTCGATATTGTCATTCGGTTTTGACATGAAATAGGCAACCTGGGAGTGAGTCATTTTCAACGTCTTCTCGGCCATCTTGAAAATACTCAAACCACTCAAAAACACGTGATTGTAATAAACATTCATTGTCATACACTTATTTTATTAAATTATAAGTTTCAGCAGCGGTTCTTCCAAGTTTCATGTGAAAGTTCACAACAATGCGTTGCTCCCTTATCATTTTTCAGATGAAACAATAATAATAATAATAATAATAATAATAATTTAAATACGAAAGAAGGCTACGGATTTGTTTACTGAAATTGCTAACTGAAATGTTTGTTTACTGAATACTTATTAATCACGAAAGAGAAGGCTTAAAGCTTAACAGCTGGCGTTTGACACATGCGTACTTCTGTAGTAGCGTCCGACTCGTTATTTAATAGGAACACCTCGTACAAGAGATATCTAGGGATGTCTATTGCCAAATCAATGTATGCATTAAATGTTGTTCTTCCAAAAACAAGCAACATTGCCACGATTCTTTGAACCATTTAAACTTAACACAATAACTTTTTTTTACTATTTTTTTGTGTAAAGAAATGTATGTTTTCTTACTTTTTTCAGCTAACCAACCTTTATGCATTCAAATTATTGCTTTCTGATAACTCTTAGAATGTTGGAAGAACACAAGCCATTTTAGCGTTCGAATTTGAAAAGCTATCTTGTTTGAGTTCATTGCTTTTACAGCGAGTATTATAAAAATACATTTGATTCGTTAGATTATTATCTATTGTAAAAAAATACTAATCATAAAAAAATTCATACCATATTAATGATAAGAAAGCTTCAAATCTATGTCAACATGGACCCATGAAGACCTCTTTATGCTTAACTTCTTTGATAGAGTTGAAGCTTATCATGTGCAAAAGGTTGAGAATTTAAGACCTATGTATAGGATAATGGAGTATCTGCAAGTTACAATTATCAGAGTTTCTAAGTCTTCAAGTTAGGCGAAGTGGAAGTTTAGAAAAGGAAGTGATATATCAGATGTTATCGATATCATCTTAAAAAGTAGTTTTGTTATCATAGCCACTGCACAGCCCATATACGATTTTAATCTTACTCTAAGCTAAATATTAAAATTTAAGTTATTAATTTTATAAAGTTCTTATCAATTCCTATCTTTTTAAAAAAATATGCAAACACTTTTCCGAGGCTAATAATAATAAGAACTCAATTTAAGATTAAAGAAGTAATAAAAGCAAGATGAATTTGGGGAGAAAAAATAAATATTACGTATTTGTGTGATGCTTAATATAAGCAGAAATTTCAAATATTTATATTTTTTAAAGCTTTATTCCTAGAGAAAATAGCATTCAAAAATGCATCTAACTAATTGATAGAGTTTGTTCCTTCAGTCAAACATGTCATGTCTATTGCAAAAATAAAAAATAGCCATAGTTTCTGCTTGCAATGAATTCTATAACCAAAGATTGCGTAAAAAGAAACAAATATTAAGAGTGGGTGCGCTATACATTATTTATTTATGGCTCCTCATTTGTGAAGTTTGCAGTTTTGTAATCAAATTTTAACGAAATATTAAATGAAAATTTTCATTAATCTATTGAAGATATCCAGTTTATTTTTACAAAAAGAAATCGATCGATTAATTTCAATGACTAATAGAATTTGTATCATCATATAATTTTAAAGGTAATGAGTTTGTTGTTAAGAATATGAAAAATATAGAATGTAAGCATTTATTTACCAGTTACTGTAGTTTTCCAATTTAAATAAATATCTTCTATTTGGAGTTGAATTTGGAGCTACTTTCGTTGTTAAAAAAATTTGAGAAATTCAATCATTCAAAAACATCTTCTCATGTAATAATTTTCAGTTCCTAATTAGTTCTTAAAAAGTTTTGAAAATAAAGCAAATTAATATCTGTTTCTTCTATTTCAGTGATTATTCTAGCATTTTATTCATAGAAAAACAATCTGATAAAATAGACTACCAATATTTAACGCTATACTCCAATTATTTTGATAATGGATTGAAGACATATTCGGAATAAATAAATACACCAATTCTACTCCTCAAATCACGGTAACTGTTTCTCCTTTTTCAGAAAAAGTTCATAAGAAAATATTATTAAACGATACCTCACTTATTGATTACCTTAAAGGTATCCGTACACCTTCAGAGAAAATTTTTTGAAATACATTGATTTTTGCTATCAAAATATTTTTTAATGTTAAAATGTAACCTAAAACTATGAAAAACACATTTAATAATCTGCTTTTTAATTTAAAAAAAAAATTGGACTGGAAAACGTGGTGAAAATAGCACATAATTTGACTATCAGAATAACACTCATAACTCAAAAATGAACAAAAATATCATTATCCTGTAAATTTTATCTTATTCATCATAACATTTTTTGGGTCCGGTACTACTTTCATGATGAAAATCATATTACTACAATTTTTATTATATTTCTAATCAAATAACAATGAAAAATCAAAAAAAAATTATAACAATATATGATTTACACCTTTGTGACTAAAAACGTATCAATTTTACAACCATGAAAGTAGATGGGGTACTTAAAAACTATTTAAGGAAGATATTTGCAAAATTTAAATTAATTTGGTTCAGAACTTTTTCTGATATTTACGTTGCCATATGAAAATATGTCGAGAAAACTCATTTTGAGAAAAATCAAAAACAAACTATCAAATGCAATTAAAAATTACCTACCGAGTAAAATTTAAATTTAATGTAAGTTCTAAGTAAGGTATAAGCAAAATTCAAACACTATTAGAAAGAAAAAAGTTAAAAATTTAAACTGACATTAAAATTAGAAAATCGAAAATTTTGACAAAAAATGACGTTTTAAAGGTGTACGGATACCTTAATATTGCTCCTAGTTTAAAATACAAAGCGTAATCTATCAAAACATCTCATTAAATAAAACATTAAAAGGTTAAATTTCATCATTCTCTAATTTTCGGTTTTGGGCTCTTCTTAAAATTTCAAATAAAATTCCACACGACTCAGTAAATTTATATTTATAATAAATAAATGTATAAGATGCAATTATAAACTACTGAAAGAAAATGTTATCAAAAAGATTTAATTACCGATCAGCGTACCCCATTTATTTTAAGAATTGAGAGTCTTACGTGCTGTCCAATAGATGGCAGCATGAGGCCCCAAGCTTAAATGCTACCCTGATTTCAAGGTATATATATCACTTGATTACATATATATAATAATATCCTGAAATAACCTTTAGCCATCAATATTTTTACAAAATTCTCTCTGAAGCATATATATATATATATATATATATATATATATATATATATATATAT
>BMAW01055693.1:0-13310 GCA_019974015.1 Nephila pilipes
TCTGTTTACTCTGAATGGCATTTTTTAGCCATGGAGATTATATCTATTAGAAGACAGACAATCTGCATGTAATGAGAAAACCAGATATTAAAAGGTGAATAATAAGATCCATAAAATTATGTTCATAAAAATGTATTGAAATGTCGAGAAGCCATCCAATAAATTTTTTTTATATTATTACAAAATTTAATTCCTATTCAAATAAAACTTTAATGCTGAAAACTGTATACTTAAAATGTAATGTTTCAATACACATTTAAGAAATAAAGTAATTTGAAAATAAATGAAAATTCTGCAAATAAAATAAAGTATGTGAAATAAAAATTTGAATGAAAATTTATTCTATGAAAATTTCAAATAAAAATAATTCTTAAGTACTTTTCACTTTATAATCAAATCTTGTTCTATCGTCTATGTCATTGTATAAATTGTCTATAAGCGAAGTAAGTAAATCAGAAATATAGAAGCGTTATAAAACTATATATATATATATATATATATATATATATATATATATATATGCTACGAACTTCAAATTTACTCTTAGAAACAAGCATATGTACATATTATCATTTGTTTATTTCGTTATCTTGACTTGTGAAGGATCCGGGTGAGGGAGACGTCGACGATGAATGATAAGTTGTACCTTCAAAGGTGGTGGTCCTGAAAGTAAAAGTCGTATGGGACATCTAAGTGTCGTTTGCTTTGTAACGTCCTGCTTTTCTTGATAAATTTCTCTACAGCACTTTCATAGTTCACTTACCATACGCTCAGCTTCATTAAAACGTTCAGTATTTGGATCCATTTCTTCAAACCCAGGGGCACCATATTGATCTTTTTCTTTCCTATGGAGTTTACTGTCTTTGGTAAACACGCGTGTAACACCCCCGTGTTATCCTAGCGATTCTTCTCTAGTTTCGACCATCCTTCTTGTTAACCAATTTTTGTCTTTTCTTCAATTTCTTCACGTCTAGATCCCAATGAAATCTTGTTTGACGTAGCATAGCCATATATGGATCTTGCGCCAATAAACTTTACATTCACTCACTACTCCATTCCATCAAATTCCAAATTAACCGCATTAATTTCAGAGAAGACATCTGTTACCCGCGTACTGTGAATTAGTTTGCACTTCTTCAGTTATTTTCTCTTCCAAATGCTGTAGTGCATCGCACTCTGTTAAATCCTATTATGCTAGCTCTCCATTGGTATAATTGTGACGTTAGAACTATGCGCGACTTTCTCTGCATTAAACTCGGGGACTTTATATGAATTTGAATTGCATAAAATTTCTCAACCAAAATAAAAACTGATCAGGTAAATTATATGAACATAGAAGTTATTTAGAGATAATGAAAAAAAAGAAATAGATTGAAAGGAAAGTGAAGGGAGATATATGTTAACGACTTGTTGACGGAGATTGATAATTTAGATTGAAACTGATTTAATAGGAGAAATATTATGCTAAGAATCAGCTTTTTGTGAAGTGAATGAATCATACACTTGCATTAGTAAGCTAAGAATTATTATTTGGTTCCAAGTTAAAATAGATAAATTGATTTGAGATTCAAGAGAGAGCAGCTTTACCTCTTTATTAGTGAATATTATTGAAACATCTTTGTTTTGTTATTACGTGTCTTCAGTTGGAGTCAATATTTATTGCTAAAAATCTTTTAACTTAGATTTTGAGCAAGGGTAGAGTAATGGAAGGTAGTCATTAAATATTCCACTTATTCAGATATATCTTCAACTTCAACATCTAAACTCAGCGCATTCGCAAGGCGCACAGTTTCCTGAATTACACCAATTTATTCAAGATTATCAATCGATTCAATATTGTTCGCGAATTTGTATGCGTTTCTCTATATGCCTTGCATACACTTATCTATAATTTCGTCTAAATCCATTTAATGTTTTAATGCAATCTAAATTGCTGTACGACTTCCAAAAACCACGAAGGATTTCTACCTCATTTCCTGTTGCTGCAATACAGTGTGGTAAAATGTAGCTATAGTGCCCTGGTTCATTGGCTATAGGACAAAAGTTTTGTTTTTAGGAAGTTATACTTTCTTTACGTCTGGTGTAGATCATTGAGATGCCGAGGTTGTGGAGGAGTATAATCCAGAAAGAAAAAAAATTAAGAGGAATCTTGTTTTTTTCAAACAATAATACGATACTGATGGTATGAAGCAGTTCAAAAAGCAAATTTCAAATAAAAGTAATTGCTATATATGTCTTTATATTTGTACAATAGTAACCGGGGAGGGTTGTTTTTACTAACGTTCCTTAATCCACATAGGTTTCGGGAGTGACAATCAATCAGGAAAGACTTTAATTTTTATCCATCGGCTATCCTTCCCAAAAACAACGTGATTCTGTCTTTAAAAGTATTGAAACCGAGTATTGTCTAAGCTTTTACCGGTATATAGGACTTTTTGGGTATTTTCTCCACCAAATTCAGGTATCATCCACGTTGAAGGTACAGCTACTACCCAGTTTCGAGCAGTAACTGCCTTTTTAAATTATTCCATAAATTTAGTTAAGAAAATTTGCTGCTACTTCTACGTCCCAGCTTGCCTCCTCGCCACTCCAATTACGCCGGTTGAATTCCCGCCTAAGCTGTTGAAACCATCTATTATCAGCTGCAAATTGTTCTGTTGATTCCCCCTCTTCACGTGTCTTCAAAGTCTCATAGATACTGCTTATCTTAGTTTGAATTATTAAAAATCGGCATATCATTGCACATCTGGTTCTTTAAAACCAAATCGCAAATATTTTCTCTATCTCGTGAATAAGACCTTTTCACCGCATAGTTATAATGGTTTTAAATCCGGTCAGAGGTTTCGCTATCTCTTTCACTCTTATTGTACACTTTAATACCTTTGAAATTACGAGGGGGGTTCAAAGAGAACCTGTTATGGAAATGATAAATGGGGTATTAGGAATGGAAAAGAGAGACGGTACGCATAACTCTCTGTAGTATTTTACAGTGATCATTTTTCCTTTCGTAAGTGTGACACCCTGCGCAACTCATAAATTTGTTCCATAATTTTACCTTTCGATGAGACCCTCTTCGCTTACTTTGGAACAGATTCACCGAAAGAAACTTATTATTGTGATGTTGCTTGATTTTCAGTGCATTATAATGAATCGAGATTAATTCGACAGTTACGACTCGAAGCAAACTTATGACGATAATTCGTTGGGGCTGTAATAAATCTTTACTTTGGCAGCAGATGACTGCCAAGACAAAATCAATCTATGAATCAATGTCATATTTGTTTTGGTCCAGTTTAACAGATGACAGCGCACAATAGTAACACCTACTGTAATTAGCAACATTATTAGTCTTCAAAAACATATACTTATTGAACTACTCTCGTATCGACTGAGTCAACTTAAGTCACACAGTATTTCATTAACCACTTAATCAGATTCGTAGTCAAATATGATTTTTATTTGCTTATCACAGTCGATAGCTTTCATTTATTTTTTAACAATTTCTCCAAATGATGCCATACTGTTTCTTTCCGTTAATATTTATATTATTTTGGATTTACTTTACAGGTCAATTGAAAAGTCCTGACACATAGATGGCGCTACTAGAATTAAATTCATATGTTTTATAGTTAGCCGTAACCCGCAAAAGATGCGTGTATAAATTTGACTGCTCCCGGATCATTAGTTTGTGAATTATAGCATTTTGAGTGAGGCAACTTTTGTTATTGTGAAACAAATGGATAAAAGGAATTTCGCGTGTTGATAAAATATTGCTTTTTGAAGGGAAAAAATACAGTTGAAGCAAAAACTTGGCTTGATGCCGAGTTTCCGGATACTGCCCCAGGAAAATCAACCATCAAGGATTGGTATGCTAAGTTTAGACGTGGTGAAATGAGCACCGAAGACGGTGATCGCAGTGGACAACCAAAAGAGGTTGTTACCGACGAAAACATTAAAAAAATCCACAAAATGAATTTGAATGACCGTAAATTGAAATTGAATGAAATAGCAGACACTCTAAAGATATCAACTGAACGTGTACATCATATCATTCACGAATATTTGGGTATGAGAAAGCTCTGTGCAAAGTGGGTGCCGCGCGAGCTCACTTTTGACCAAAAACAACGACGAGTTGATGATTCGGAGCAGTGTTTGAAGATGATCGAGCGTAATAACTCAAGTTTTTGCGTCGATATGTGACAATGGATGAAACATGGCTCCATCATTTCACTCCGAAGTCCCATCGACAGTCATCCGAGTGGACTGCACACGATGAACCCGCTCCAAAGCGTGGGAAAACGCAACAGTCGGCAGGAAAGGTTATGGCGTCTGTATTTTGGGATGCGCATGGAATAATTTTCATTGACTACCTTGAAAAAGGAAGGACCATCCACAGCAACTATTACATAGCGTTATTGGACCGTTTGAAGGACGAAATCACCGAAAAACGGCCGCATTTGAAGAAAAAGAAAGTGCTGCTTCACCAAGACAATGCACCATGTCACAAGTCAGTGAAAACCATAGCAAAAATCCATGAATTGGTCTTCCAATTGCTTCCTCATCCACCGTATTCTCCAGATCTGGCCCCCAGCGACTATTTCCCATTCTCAGATCTCAAAAGAATGCTCGCTGGGAAGAAATTTTCGTCGAATGAAGAGGTGATCGCCGAAACTGAGGCCTCTTTTGAAGCAAAGGACAAATCGTACTACAAAAATGGTATCGAAAAGTTGGAGGGTCGCTATTATCAGTGTATCACCTTTGAAGGGAATTATGTTGAATAAAAAAAACTAATTTTGCCAAAAAAATGTGTTTTACTATGGTAGGCCGGGGACTTTTTAATTGACCTGTTATAAGTAAAAAATAACGAAGTTATACGGTGATTGTTTTCGGAATGAATCTTATTCGAAAAATGCATAGCAAACGTTTGGTATGTTCAATGCGCGTAATTGCATTCTATGGACACTGAAACTGAGAAAGGGGAATCTCCAAATGGCAGGTCGAAACTTGATTTTTCTTTGCCCTTGATTTCGTAATGGTAGTTAAGCAGAAAGATTGTAAAGTGAGAAAAAACTGTGAAGAAATAAAAATAAAAATTATGTCAAACACAAAAACTAAAAAAAAAAAATTCTCAAATGAAAATTTAAAATAACTTATATAATACGAGTATATAGTTAAATAACTCTAACGAAGGTATACCTCTTGTAAATAAAAAATATATTTTTACTGTCAAAAAATAAAATCAAAACAAATACAATTACATCAGCTAATTTCTTAAGCAGTTTTTAATATTCCTTTACAAATCCAAATTTTGATTGAAAATCACATTCTGTTTGATAAACTTGAAACCTTTTTTTTTATATTAGTTAATGCAATTTTATTTGTTCACACTTTAGAAACGTCACCTTCGAACGCTTGCGCTTCAACCCTATTTTGTTATTTCAAACGCCCAGTTAGTGAAAGTGTACTTCGACAATAAGTCACTGAACTTTTCATATGTTTTTTTTTCTCTCTCTCTGATGAGCTTATATTAAAAATACACTTCTAACTTTGAATTTCTCTTCTTTACGATTTAAAAGCACAAATATTTCATGAAACAAGAGAGCTGAAATTAAATCGTCAGTGTCTATGTTTTTCAGTTTCAAAGAACTTTTGCACTAATAAATGACTGTCTGAAATCAGAGAAAGCAATTACTGAAAATTTATTAGATAAGAAAAAAATAATTAAAATTTTTGTTGTTTAATCTAAAGATTTAACTTCAAACTATGAAGTAATATATCGAAATATTTTTAAAACGTGTGATGTATTATTTTATTGAATTTTGTGTTGGATTAGGAAACTAATCAACACATAGATAATATCAAATTATTATACATTTATCAATGATTGATTGACATAAAACTTTATTTTAAAAAATACAAATATACATATTAAAAGAGATGATATAATTTCTACTTTTAACGAAGAAAGTGAATAAAAGGAATTTAAAAATAAGTAACATTCGGATATTTAAGAAAATAAAGAAATAAATCTTATTTTAAGAAGTACATGAAAGACCATATGTATATATCTTGATACCAAAAAGGTGGAACTTTATAGATAAAAAGGATAAACTAGGTTTGTTGTGGTTTATGCATGGAACTTTTACATGTTAAATGGAGCTTGAAGTATTCTTTCAGAGCCCCTAACCGCCAACAGTCTAATAGGTCTATTAGAAAGTCAACTCATCATACACATATATTTTGGAGGAGTTCAATATGTTTGTAAAGGCTACCGAATTCCTTTGAACCTCTTACGACTGAAATTTACATTAAAGGACGTGATTGGCTTTATGAAAATACAGTTATTTAAGAATGAAAGCAAATAATATGAACCGAAATGTTTTGCATTGCTATAAGAAAACCGTTATTTGAAGTTATTGCCATTTTGGTATTGATTTGGTAGAATAAAAAAAAAGTAATTGTCTTAACACATGGATCAATAAGTCCCGAGACTGTGCGGTCGTTTTTTTTTGCGATTTCCTCCTTCAAACGCACCAGCAAGTCAATATAATAATCACTGTTGATCGATTTACCTTTTTCGAGGTAGTCAATGAAAATCACGCCATGCGTATCCCAAAAAACTGACGCCATGACTTTGCCAGCTGACTGCTGCGTTTTCGGACGGCTTTCGCCAGCTGTGCGCCACTCAGATGACTGCCGCTTCGACTCTGGAGTGTAGTGATGTAACCATGTTTCGTCCATTGTCACGTAACGACGCAAGAAATCTTTTTTGTTGCGAGTAAATAGCGATAAACAGCTTTCTGAATCATCGACTCGTTGCTCCATCGAAAGCAATCGCGGCACCCACTTGGAAAAAACCTTTTTCATGCTCAATTTTTCATGAAGGATAGTAAATACACTTCCATATGATATCTGTGTCATCTCAGCAATCTCACGGAGCTTCACTTTACGATCTTTCATTATAATTTTTGTCACTTCACTCACATTTTCCGGTGTAACGGCTTCCACAGGTCTACCCGAGCGTTTCGCGTCATTTGTGCCGGTACGACCACGTTTAAACTCGGCAAACCACCGACAAATCGTTGCTTTTGATGGACAAGAGTCCGGGTAACATTTTTCAATCCATTGTTTCGCTTGCACGGTGTTTTTACCCATTAAAAAACAATGTTTTATCAGAACACGAAACTCGGTTTTTTCCATTTTTTAAACAAACTACAAAACGACTTTACTCCAACCTCGATAACTCAGCTGTTTCTGGTCCGATCGACTTAAAATTTTGACACGTTTCAAGCAAAGGTTAGTACTCTAGAAAGACCTGGTTACTGGTTTACTACGAGCGCCATTTCTGGGTTAGTCTCGGAACTTATTGATCCATGTGTTAGAAATGGATTTAATGCTAGTACCCCTATGTGAAACCTAACCATAATATTTAAATAGATACATATCAAATAACAGCTCATTTTGTTTTCGTAATAAGGGGTTTCTAAATTTTTATTTCTTTTCTGTACTTTTGAAAAATACTAGTTGCTTCAATTCACACATAAAATCTTAAAAAAAACAATAACATTATTGATAATTAGTATGCGAAAACGTTGTACAAAATTGGCAGTTTATGTAATATTTAAAATTCTATAATTCGCAATTTTTACAAAATACAAAACAATAATATAATGTTTTTGAGTTGTTAGAACTAATGAATTAGACATTAATGGTAAAATCATTTTGATACAAGTAAGTGTAATTGTCAGTAAGTTTGTAACATCCGATTACCTCGGATGTTATCTTGTGCCATCACTAATATCTAATATTAAACAATACGACACCAATAATTACAGAACCACCAAAACAGCTTTCAACATTTATTAATATATATCCATTAAGATAATACTAATATAGCTCTCCAGGTTAAGTTTATTATCACTTTAATTCAACCCACCAATAATAATCTAACAGCTTCTTACCAACTGCAAGTCTGAATCTGGAACAACTGCTGAAAACACTAGAACAATTCTCAACCCGAGTGGTTTACACTCAGACCTCAACTCTAATCCTTAAATCAGCTTTCCAATACTATAGCATTTAGATTCCACCTCCTCTCGTTGCAACGCCTCTCTGATCCTCCTTCTCCTCTCTTTCTCTACTCCTTCAGATGGAGTTTATATACTTCTTAATTTAACCGCTTCACTTCATTCCTAACTGCTTTTCATATTACATTCTTCATCACGTTTCATTTTTGGTTGGGCAAAGGTTGTTTAGCGAAAGCAATCAATCTCAATTTGAAAGTCCCCAAGGTTAGTGAAGAGAAACCGCGAATAGCCCAATGTCACAAGTTCTCAATATGCTCATAAAATATTTTGATTCCAGTTATATTCTTCCTTTGATTTCTCCCATGAAAATAGCAGCTAACAAATGTAGTACATCAAATTTGCCAAACAATTAGCTGTTCACATGTGTAAGTACAGTAAATTAAGATTGGATTTATTAGGTTTTGGGTTCCAACACAATAAATTGTGGTGGAAGAAATATCTTCCCCTGGAAATAGAAGTATCTTATAGAAGTCCAGAAGAGAGACATGATCAATTTCCCCCTTAAATTGAATGCCTATTTCTATTCCGATTCTCTATAATTTATAATTTGTTATTCTAATACTTCCTATATTTGAAAATACTAGTTAACATATATCTGTCAACAATGAATACAGTCACAAATAGGCCAAAAATAATGATGATCCCCCCGCTCCAAATCTTGAAACGTGTTCCAAAATTCCTGCATTTATAAATCGAAATTAATGCAGTATAATTTCGTTATTTATAGGAATTGGTTTAGCCATTTTTTAGTTTTGGAATTCCATAATGTATTTTCCTCTATTTTTGAATTGCTTTAGATTTGGTTTCATTTTGAAAGTCTTACTGTTCGAAACATTCTATTAAAAAAGTCATTTTCTTCCAAAATACGCATGTTTATCGCATTTAAATGAGTTCTTTTAATCTACCAAAAATGTCAAATCTGTGATCGATTTTTTATCATCAACTTCTAGGAAACACGAAGGATCCTCGTTATTTCAAGCCTTTATGAATCGAAAGTTTGTAAAAATGGCATTTGTTTCAAGAATCTAGAATGATCAGTACAAAAGCTGTTTCTGTATATCGAGCATTTTTATATATAGACAAGAACTTAACTGGGATTTATATATATATATATATATATATATATATATATATATATATAATATCCAATGGCAACTCAAATACACACTTAAAAACTGAAATAGATAAAAGATGTGACCGAAGTCATCGCCTGAAGAGTTCTCCAGCACGCCAGTAAAATGCTTTATCTGAATTGCCTTGAAGTGATGCACAACAACGAAGAGTTCTCTATTTATTGGATCTTCCGAATTGCAGAGATGACAGACAGGAATCGCAAAAATTCCATTTTGATAGAATTGCTTTACCAGGCAGTCATGACTCGTCAGAAGATGGTATTAAGAGACAGCTTGTCGCTGTGGACTGCTGGGAATTGAAACATAGAAGGACCCTCCCGTTTGTTCACCATCAATATTTTCTTGCAATGACAAACTGGTCTACAGCTCTCAGCAGTTTTTCTTGTGATTATTCCATCGATCAGGACATATTGAATTACAATTTTGGTCAATATAAACTCAAAGATTAATGTGTCAATGAAGATGAATGAATTAAACAATCATCAGGAAAATAAAGAAAGTATGCATTCCAAACTGTTCAACTCGGATTGAGATTTATTCCTAATGTAGCTCAAGAAATATTTACCTCAATGTATAAATGTGAATAATACACAAGTGTTTAAAATTAAGTGAATTTGCATATTTTGTCGAATTTCAAGAAAGGAATTGAACGGAATGTAAAAGTACTGCTTCGAAACAAAGGTGCAAATCTTGTACGTCGAATACACAAGTGTATATATGTGGGGGAGGGCAAAATTAGTCGAAAAACAAGATTTACAAGTGTGTGCCAAAATCTGCATTTCGTTCGCTTGCACATTTCGCCGAATTTCATGGTGTATTTTGCAGCAATCGCTTAAATTAAAACTCAAAAAGTGAAAATGAGTAACCACTAACATTTAGAGGATGAAATAAGGAGGTGAATTGTGGATAGGTTAGTCTGAAATTCAGATTTGCAGAAAATTCGATTTAACAACCATTGTCATGTCAAACTTAAGGAAACAGTTTAAGGATACCAGATAAGTCGAGAGGAAACCTGGGCAAGAGTCATGGCGATGAGAGAAGGTCACCATTTGTCCATAAAGCAAGACGTAATAGGGATGCTACAATTTATCAGGTCTCTTCTTGTTTGAGGCCACAGGAACCCAAGTTTAAAGGCGGACTGTTTCCAGAAGACTTCATTTGAGAGGGGTGTTTACATGAAGATATGTTGTTTGCGTCCCACTCAGTTCTACGAACAGGAGAATTCGCTTAAAATGATGCAGAGATCATAGATATTGGAGCATGGAACAATACATGACTGTTCACTGATGAGTCCTGGTTCAGCCTAATCAGTGATTCTCGACGTACTTTTAAATAGAGAGAATCAGGGACCGCTGCCTTCCCTCCAATGTCCGAAAAATAGACCAGTACGTCAACGGAAGCTTGATGATCTGGGCAGGTATCATGTTGGATGGTCGCACACATCTCTATATCTTTGAAAGAGCTCTGTGACTGCTGAGAGGTTTAGGAAAGAGGTCCTGTTCGCTTTTTTAAGGATGCAGTTGGTCATGATTTCCTTTTAATTCATGTCAGCGCGATGTCACATAGAGCTCATTTTGTCGACGAATTTCTGGAAATTGAGGATATTCGCCGGATGTATTGGCCAGCCAGATCTCCAGATTCCAATCCTGTACAGTATATCTGGGACGCTCTGGGAAAAGCTATTGCGATTCGCAAGCCCCTTCCGAGAACCATCCAAAACCGGAAAACAGCGTTGCTGAACTAAGAGCACTAATTGCCGAGGGAACTCATGAAGTCCCTTATTCCCTGCATAAAATCTCGGTGTGAGGCCTGTATATCTGTAAGAGGGACCATACCCCCTATGAACCCATTTTTTGTTCTGTTCTGCAACTGCTATTTCATACCTTGCGACTCCGATGAAAGTTACGCACGATAAGACGTGTATATTATAACTGTTGAATGGTTATTTTTCTGTATTGTATCAACCCTATGTACATACCAGATTTCATTAAAATCGCTCCTGTAGTTCTAGAGATAATTAACCAAATCGAAATATTCTCTTAA
This sequence comes from Nephila pilipes, assembly GCA_019974015.1. NCBI lineage: Eukaryota > Metazoa > Arthropoda > Arachnida > Araneae > Nephilidae > Nephila > Nephila pilipes. The sequence goes on from BMAW01055693.1 coordinate 11,264, forward strand.
TTTTGAACCCCAGTGTATATTGATTCAGCTTCAGCAAAATATATTATGTTCAAATTAACATTAAGATCTATTTTGCTCAAATATAAGTAAAAACTTCGCTTCATTTCTTTTGCACAGAAACATTAAATATTTAGTATATTGTCAGAAATTCAGTAAATTACATACATATTTTAATATAAATATTTGATGGCGTAGTGATTCTTAAGTTTACTTAAGTTATATATAATCGTTTTTATTAAAAAGTAACAACATTTAGAATGTTCTTTAGAATGTTTCTCTGTCAATACCAACAATCTGATCAATTGCAAGAATACTTAACCGACGGCCAAATCGAACAAAATTACCAATTTTTCCGATATTATTATCCGGATTTGACGTTGAAGGGCAACGTGGAAGTGATCCATCTTCAACATCTTCTCGGCCATCTTAAGAGCGCTTAAGCCACTCAAAAACACGTACACGCTATAAATATTATGCCTCTTATAATATTTATCGCGAATACGTATTATAACTATTACCTTACACCTTTTTCAATAAATTTATATGTTTCATTAGCGATTTCTCCAAGTTTCAAGTGAAATTTCATAACAGTTCGTTGCTTTATTGTTACAATTATCCTTTTTCCGGCGTAACAAAAATATAACTCTAGTGCGAACGAAGGCTACGGCTATACGGATTTGTTTACAGACGCAAGATATACTGCATACGAAAGAGAATGCTTCACGCTAAACAGCTGGAGATCTCTGAGGTATGGATCATTCATATTTCTTCTGCAGCAGCGTTGGTCACGTTATTTAATAATCGCACTTTGCACGAGTAGCTAAAAGAAGTTATACCAGACACTTGTAGAACTTCTTCCATATTTTTCTTTGTATTTATTTATTACTCATCACTCAGTGTCATTTATTTTTGAAGATATGACATTTTGAAATAAGATTATTAATTGCAATAACCCTTCATTTGCTATCAATACGCTGAATGAACATTATCAGCTGAAATACATAAAAAGTATCTCTGTTTCCTTCAATTTTAAGTACGATCATGAAAAAGGATAAGATGCTCTCAGCAGCCACTAAACATTTATGGCATCTAATTAAGAATGATATCAAAGTTTAATGATTAACGAAAGTTATATACATCAATGATTTAAACAATCGCTTTAAAGTGTTAATTAATTTATAATTAGATTTTTCTCAAAGCAAAATTGATTTATTGTTTATTAAATAAAAAAAGGCCTTAAACAGCCTGTATGCCAAATTTCATTTGAATCAAATCATCCACTCCAGATGTAATCGGGTAAAAACTGTAAGGTTGCCATTAACTTGAATATTTCAAGCATACATTTTATCAAAAAACTTTTTAATCTCTTTTTTTTTCTCGGATATGATTTAGGATCTTTCATAGAGGTTTCTGATATGAAACTTAATAATAAAGAATATATTGCTAATCTCCCGAGAAGGCAATAAGAAATAGTCCGAAGACTACTTTTGAAAATAAAGTGTTTTCTGAATATTATGTCTAGTCTTTCAATTAATCAATCAACATTAAATTCTTTTGTTATATTATCGTTTGATTTAAATCTAATACTTAACTGCGTGATTTAAAACTTATTTCTAATATATATATACGGAAAATTTATGAAAGAGTAATTTAAAATATTTAAACAAACAAAAAACGAGAAAGAAATGTAAATATGAAAGAATAAAAAAATAAATAAAAATATGGATTCCAGCCAGTCAAAAAGAAATTTCGGGCTGAGGACCGAATAAGCGGGGTTAAACTAGTTTTAATAGTACCAACCTTCCCCCTTTGCGACTTGGTAGACTGAATTAGGAAATCCGAATTACAAAAGAGTTCAATGATTAAAAGATGCAAAAAAGTTCAGCGATAAAATCTACAAAAATAAAATCTATAATTCTAAAAATTATCAACAAATCAAAATATAAAAATTACTTACAAAATTCAAAGAAATGAAGATTCAAATATGTGAGTAGTAAGACGGAATTTTCTTTAAGCTTCAAGATGTATATCACATACTCAAAATGAA
>BMAW01055693.1:13410-35467 GCA_019974015.1 Nephila pilipes
ATATATATATATTGTTATAAATTTGTCAATATTACTTGTATTTGTCTTAATATATCTCAGACAGATCGGAAATACTCAGAGTTAGGACAAAAATTGTGCAATTTAGGCGTATTCAATGTTAAAAAACTGCATATCTAGTGATTTGGCAACTTCTGACCTTTTGGCGAGATTCTTGGCGACTTAGGCACTAGGCAAGATTTGGCGAAAAATAGACATTTCTGGAAAATTCCATCATCAAAGTTCTAGGACCAATATTAAGATAGGTAGCCTAGAACCTTCTAGAACCTTAGCGTAACTCTTAGATTTTCACGCCAAGACAAGTATAAATACCACCGGCCGAGATAGAAACAGTAGTAATGAATAGGAGGAGCAGTAGTGAAGACGATCAGTTTTGATTGATAGTCTAGTGCATAGCAGCTGCTATTTGTCTGAGATATTAGAGTCCTCTGTATTTGGAAGCTGTTTTCTGTGGATTAGCTGAATTGGAGCTGCGTAATTGTGATTTCTATAGCTGGAATGTCCTGCATTCTGTAGAAATTGCTACGTATAAAAGTCTTGAAATTTTTAAGAGATTCTTTCATCGACTCTCAATCAACACGAACCCCAAAGCATGGTTCAATATATATATATATATATATATATATATATATATATATATATATATATATAACTTAATATGATTAATTTGAATGTAAAACAAATATTTGCTAATATTTTTCTTTCGAACACAGAGTATTAAAAAGCATTGGTAATTAGATAATATCGGCTAGAATTTGGACTTTTAAAATCTCCTCATCGGATGTCATAGTCAAGTTTTGTATACGTAGAATTCTAAGTACAGTAAGTGGGTACATCTCACGTTGTTTTTTCATGACTAGAGGTTTCCTGGATTCAATGACATATTAATTCTTAGAAGATGACATTTAATTATACAATATATTATTGTACAGTATTTACAAAGTTAAAACAGAATTATTGGGCAAACATATTAAGGAACTATCAGATCGTACGTCTTTCTACTTTGCGCGCCCTTGCGTCTGCCGGTACTTGTGTGGGCCCCTTGGAATAAGGTCACAAAGTAGAGATGAAGTTCGTGGCGCCAATAGTGTTGGAAGGCGTCTCAAAATGTAAACATCCTACATATATATTCCCTGAAATACTGTCAATTTCCTGTCAATTATGCATTTGTATTTTATAACACGAGACATCCCATTATGTAAAAATGCGTTCAAATGTTACTGTTCACTTTCGTATTTAATAAATTAGATTTTTAATATAATTATTTTCTCTTTCTTCTTCTTTATAAATGCTCTGAGTAGTACTTTTTTTTTTATCGTGAAATGTTTAACATAAGTGGGACCCATTTTTAAAATTCATAAACCTGAGAAAGTTTCGGTAGAAATTAGCAAAATCTGAAATACAGAGCAATTCAAAATGAATTACCTGATTCTGAAAAGCTATATTTTCAAAAATAAATAGTACAGAATGATAAGTAATACCGGAATACAAAGGACAAATATGAAAGTATTTGTTGAAAGTATTCAATACAACTTTCTTTATTGACTCATATAATATCAATATGGTAATTCCCTCAAATTTCTTTTTACAAAACTCGAAACTGATGATACCACTTTTAAATACTTTGAACCGAAATTAGATTGATTCGGTATCTATTACGAAATTCAAGTTGAAAAGTATTACAGATCCTGATTGCACAAACGATAGCACACAAAAAGCTTTCTGCTCTGTGGATGCCATTATTATTTAAAAGCTTCTAAAACAGCTTTAGTGATATAGCTTCACGTAGATCACATGACTATAATATCACATTATAAAATTTCCATATTTTTTCTTTGTATTCATGTATTACAGATTTCTGTGTCGTTTATTTCTGAAAATACGGAATTTTATAATATAGTGATTCATTTTGAATTACTCTGTAATTTAGGTAAATTACAATATGAGAAATTAAAATTTCAAAATAAATAAATAAATAAATAAACATAAAAAGGTGCCTTGCTAAGGAGAAGTATTTTCTTTATGTTAATTAAATTTGTTAATTATTCCATTACCATCTAAATTTAGATCTCTGTTTGAGCTATATATTTTCAGTGACATCGGATTTATCCTGCTCTGATGGTCGTAGTGGAAATCATTCAGGAGGACTCACATTTTATTCAGGATTTCACATCAGGAGGACAGTACATTTCATAAATTTGCATAACTAGATGAAGTGAGAATGTACGATCCGTGTTTTCTAAAAACCCTAAAATATATTTCGTTAATATAAGTAAAAACATATAATGCCAATAATTACTGCGTTTCATTTGCCGAATTCCCAGAAACATACGTTGTGTAGGCAGATTTTTTTGTGTCAATATGACTGAGAGACCGCCATGGAGTAGTCATCAGCTCGGCTGGCATTGATTCGTTGAGCCCGGGGCTAAGCGCTGATTTCTCTAAAGACCCACCATATAGAGGATTTGATACGCGTTAAATCTAGTACAGGTACCAAAATCTACCACTGGCGTGATGGGGAAGTTTGGAGAGGGAACGTCATTGTCTTTCCCCCCCTAAGTTTAAGAAATACAGGAAAAAATAGCCCTACAATTCTTATTATGTGGAGAAGGCTCTGATATGGATAATATTTTTTAATAAATATGTACCAACATGTCTTTCGCGCTCACAATCAGAAAAGAGGAAGTATAAATGTTTACGAATTATATTATTATGAATCATTCATTTCTAAAGAACAGGTTAGATAAAAAAAAATTATCGCTGATAAACTGATTTCATGCTAAAATGTGTATTTAAAATACAAACATTAATCGGAAAGTAAGTGATTGTATTTAATACTTATCCAATGCAACGAATGACGCTGATACGCCTATACCGTACCATGTTATCACCGACTGAAGAATACGTCATAACAGAATGTTTTGTGTAATTAAAAGCTGACACGTGAAATATGTCACTATAAAAATGCTTAAGGCTTCAGAATCCCGCCGACTGTGAAAGTCGTTCAATTATTCGCTTTCTGAATGCAAGGAATGCGGCGACATGGAAAATTTTCTATGGCAAATCAGTCAGATGTAAGGCGATTATGAGTGAGTGAGGAAATGGTTAGAAGATATATTTGATTATTCAATTCAAACAGAATACACATGCACGATGAATCGAAAAATTCTTCGGTTGGAAACAAAATGATTATATTCTGAATAGCTCTGTCTTATGATCAGATGAATTTCGATTATTTTTGCAGATGATGCAATTTGTGAGTTGCCAGAATTTGGAAGATGATAAGAAGAAGTTAGTAAAGTTAGCATTGATATCTTGGCCACCTTCTATGATGCTGATACAGTACATGTTTTATGGGTGATGTGACAGATGGCTACGTCGAAAAGTAGTTAATGCTTGTAAATCGTAATTAAATATGTATATCTGTCCACATTTGTCTTCGTATTTCACAAAGTAATGGAACACACTCTCTAAATAAACCACCAAATGTCAATAGATATATTTGTAATCTTTCATTAAACATGATGTCATAGCCGTTCTGTGTTACAGGTTTGTATAATAAAGTGTAAAGTTAAAAGTATTGAATCAATTTTTGCTATTAAATAAAAAACATTTTAAAGCACGTTAAATATGCATACAAAACTTGAAAACTTAAATTACCTTACCTTGTGTTAGCCACAAGATAACATTTGAAAGATATACATTAAAACCATTATTCTAATACCAAATTAAAGCTGAATATTGTCCTTATTCTTAAACCCCCAAATTTTAAATTTATTTCTCATTTAAAAAAACTGAAATTTAAATATGTTTCAAAATTTGGAATAAGTAGCAATTTTTTTTATCTATCGTGCTTTAAAATAAAATCTAATCATCCTACTATTAAAACTGAGGTTCACAGAATAAAAATCTATAAGTACAACTTCCATGTAAAAATTTAAAACTCTACATGCAAACCTTTTTTAATCCTATGGGAAAGGGTGAAAATTAGAAACTGGAAAAAATTATTAGTTTACATTGCTTTTAATGAAAAAATCGCTTTTAACATGTACATTTTTTATTGCATAGGGCGTAATAATTGTCTTATTTAGACGAAGTTTGCTTTAAAATGTTCCGAGTATTTCAAATTTTTTTTGAAAACATATTTGAAAAATCGATTTTTAGAAAATACAAAGGTACTAAGTCCCCAAGGCAAAAAAGAATTCATTTTTCTTTAAAATTCTTTTTAAACCTTATTGACTAGCTAGACATCAAACTTAGCTTTATTAAAAGAAGATTGAAAAAAAAATTTACTTCCCTTTATAGAAAATCAAATTCCTAAGAGAATTTCATATTATTCATATTCATATGAATTTTGCAATTGGAACATCCTATAAACTAAAAATCAGTTTCAAAGAATACTTTATTAAATTTTAACTTCAAAGCCATATCTCTGTCTCTTACATAAAATTTTAAATTGAATTTAATTTAGAATTATTTCAAACTTATAAATAATATACTGCTGTTTGTAGAAAATGCAACACCATGAAAGAATCATCAGAATCAAATGAAATTTAATGCAGAAACGACTTGTACTGATACAAATAAATGATGAAATTTTCAAAACAAAAGAAACAAATTAAGCGTCCGAAATCAGTATTTGGTGCAGCCACCATGCGCTGCAATAAGTGCTGCTATACGACGTGGCATGGAGTCAAACAGATGTTGAATATCTGCTTGAGGAAGAGAATTCCATATCGCTTGTATGCGCAACCAAAGTTCGTCTTTGGAAACTGCAGGACGCGGATCACGAGCGAGACGCCGACCAACCATATCCCACACGTGCTCAATAGGCGACATATCCGGTGAATAAGCAGGCCAAGGAAGAAGTTGCATGCGTTGTGCTGAACAGAAGTCTCGAACAGTCCGCGCAACATGTGGGCGTGCATTATCCTGCTGAAAGATAGCTCCAGGGATGCCTTGAAGGAAAGGAACGACTTCGGGCTGTAGCACTTCACGGACGTACCTGTTGCTATTGAGATTACCCTCAATTCGTATCAAATTGGATCGTCCATGATACGAAATCGCACCCCAGACCATAACTCCGGGTGTTCGACCACTATGTCGTTCAATAATACACTCAGGAAGGCAGCGTTGACCGGCATAACGTCTAACACGAACACGGCCATCATGGGTCCACAAATTGAAGCGTGATTCATCTGAAAAGACAACTTGGTGCCAATCAGCTCGCCTGTCTCTGTGCTCAAGAGCCCACTGCCGACGCAGCCGTCGATGATTCGCCGTGAGGGGAATCCTGTATAAAGGCACCCTTGCACGCAATCCACGGCGCAGCAGACGACGACGAATTGACGAAGCCGACAATTGTACACCTGTAGCAGTAGACCAACGTGCTGCCAGCTGCCTGGAGGAAGCTGTGCGATCATTCACCGCCATGCGGAGCAGGTGTCGATCATCGCGCTCTGACGTCACCTTCTGTCGTCCAGTGCCTGTTTTTCGAGTTGTTCGGTGCTCGTCGGTCCACTGCTTCCAAACTCGCATCACTGTGGAACTGTTCCGCTGCATACGAGCTGCTATTGCGCGATAGGAAAATCCTCCTTCTCGAAGGCCGATTATCCTCCCTCGTTCAAACTCCGTAAGTTGCTTGAATTTCTTATTCTTCCGTCGTGGAGGCATACTCAGGTCTCACTAAACGTTTGCCACTAACAAATAATCATAGACTTTTTTCAACGTCCCGCTACAGCACTTTATTTATACGCTTTCAGCATCAATTCAACTTCTCTCTTCAATCTTTATTTCAACAGTGGATTATATATAAAGATTAAAATTCAGAAATTCTGTTTTTACTTTATTTTTTGATAGAAAATTTGAAATCTATTTCCAGAAATGAGGCATTTTATTCTTTCAAAACACTCTATTTGATTATTCTCAAACCCAATTCTTCATTCTTTGTTTAATTTTAAGTGTCATTTTAAATAATACAATCAGTTTTCTTAAATCACAGGTAAGTTGAATAAATACTTTTAAAACTTTTGTCTGAATGTGTAAATGTCCGATGTCTGGTCTGTTTCACAATTTTTGTATTGCATTTTAAAATTGTTAAAAATAAAGAACTTGATAAAATGAATTCTTGATACTTAATTAAAAAAAAGGTTATTTAAACAGCTCAATTGGATCGTTTATGGAATGAGAAGAGATATATTTTAAGAAATAATACAGAAGGAAAGCTTTTTCATTTAATCGACACGTGTTTCTTATTGAAATTGCTCAGTAAGAATTTTAATTAATGTTTTATAAATTGATTTTTTCACTCCGAAATTGTTTTGTTCTTGTTCTACTTGTTCATGATAAACATATTCTTATTATTTAGCGATAAATTAAATTCAAAGTCAAAAACCCCTTGCACCTATTTCGAATCAAGGTATGTAAATTCAAATTAAGAACGTATTTTCTCTAAATAATGCATGCAGATTATTAAAGTGTCAACCCCACTGGAACCAATATTTCAACAACTACGTGAGTTACAGTTTAATTTAGGTAGGATCTTTTAAAAGATTCGCATAAATGCGTAATTTTTATTTTATCCAGTGGTTTTGTGTTTAATTTATTACTTGAAAGTTAAGAATACATTTGAAAAAAAATGAGGACGTTGATGTCTTTGACAAGGGTCGTAGCTTAAGACTGTATGAAAACCTATGGTCATTCCGTCTGATTGAGCGCTATGTCTGTCACGCAGATGTTGCAGTTTCCCGCTGCGGACACAATTGAGTACAAGGAAATTTTCACCCTCAACAAATTGGCTCAGACTAGGGAGATCTAAGAGGACTACAAGTAAGGAAAAACGAAAAATTCTCCCGTAACCGTGAAGCACACCAATTGCTACAATTCCAAACATCAGGCAAAAAATGAGGTCTCTCTGAATCATCTTATAAGAGACAGTACCATTAACAGACGTCTGCTGATGGTACTGCCTCTTGAATGGATATCATCACTGATATTTCGCCTGACACGATAGCTACATCGAGGAAAGCTACAAGAAAGCTACTATAGAATAATAGTCTTTTGTGAATGTCCATTCCAGTCCTCTACTTCAAAAAGACAACGCCTCGATTTAAAATACCGCTGCCATCTCAAAAGCATGCCTCCCAACCATAGATATTATGCTGCAGCCAGTAGCATAACCAAATTTGTCACCCATAAAAAACACGTGGGATGCTACAGGCTTTTATTTGAAACTTCATCACTACCCCAATATTTGTTGTCTGTATGCCAAAGTACAATCTGCATGGGACGAGTCGAAACCTGATTAAGAGTGTCTACGAACTATGTCATTTCGTGTGGCTGAATGCGTTTGAAATAATATCAGCCCAACATCCTACTGAAAATTGTATTAATTTTGTACTTTTACCATCCCACGCTCAGTTTTTACCTTTTTCTTTTTGTTCATCAGTGCTGACTTACTTTCACATATTTTATCAATCTGACAGTTCCATATAAATGCTAATGTTTCTGGTGATGATTGTGTTAATATCATTTCTTGAGAAAAAAAGGGAATCTTTTTTAATTAACATAATATTTTTAATTTATTTATTAAAATTTAATAAATAAGTTTAATAAATTTAAAAATTATTTTTAATTCATTTCTAGAAATTATAAATTTAATTTATTAAGCTATATAATCGCCATGCTTTCATTATTTTATTCATATCTGGTAAATGCTTCATTTGCAGGTCTTTATACAAATAATGATGGAATCATTCGACCTGTAGCAGTGAAGACCTTAAAAGACAACTATAATCAAGATGCTCAAACAGATTTTGAAAGAGAAGTGGAGATCATGTCTGCATTCACCCATGAAAATATTCTCAAACTTGAAGGAGTGGTCTTTAAAGGTAATATTTCAACTTTTGAACTTTTCGTTTATGTGTGCGTGATTATATAAGTTATAATCTCAAAACTCTTCTTAAAGATTTCCTCTCAAAGACCTAAAGATCCAAATAGATTTTACAGTTAATCTTTATGTTACTGGGGAATGAATGGTGGTTCATAATTCTTTGGTAATAATCTATATAAAACTTAATTCCATTGATATCACTGAAAGGGGATTTTGAATGAAATGTAATTTACCTTAAAATCAGACATTATTCATAAACATTTGGAGTTAATAAAATTTTATGAATTACGAACTATTTTACTTGAGCTCCTTCTTTCAATAAACTTTCTATTAATTATGATGGAAGATAACAGAATTACCTTTATACGTTTTATCATAATAATTAGCTTAAAAAGGTTTACAGCAGTTAAACAAATAAAATGCAGCAATAAATGGAAGTTAGAATTTGATTCTAATTTAATTTAGTTTTCAAAACCCTCAAGTTAGTTTCGAAACCAAACGACTCTTTTTATTTTTATTATTTTAATCATTAAATCCTTCACACTGTTTTAAATTAATTTTTACGAAATCTTTCATTGTTTTATGTTCTTTATATTTTTATATGCAATAAAATATATTTGCAGTATTAGCTCGAAGGTAATGAGACACCAAATTTTCTTATTATGAGAGTTAGAAAAAAAAAGGCTAATTTAATCCGTTCATTTTGTATAAAAGAATTGAAAGAAAATGTAATTTGGTTAGATAAGTATCTAATTCAAATAGTTAATAACACAGGTTACATTCATGACAATAACAATAAGTAACATAAGAGGCATGGACGTATTAATTGAACAGTTATTACATTTCATTTATTAGAGCACAAATTGAACTCGAGTCCATATTTTAACGGGAAATGATTTCTCAAGCGGTATTGCGTTATATTTGGGCTAATACGGTATGCTAGATTGGAAAACAAGTGAATCTTCCATTTGTTTATATTTTCCTTCGGTATATTGCCTTAAGATTTATTAATTACGCATACATACCCTTTAATTACGCATACATACACACACACACACACATATATATATATATATATTTATACACAACTCTTTTTTAAATGGTAGATATGTTCCTCAAAAAAACATGCAAAAAAATTCGAGTAAAAATACATGCAACATATGGTCATTTTGGGGATATGTTTCACAACTTTAAAAAATCGTGTAAGATTAAGAAACTTTAAATATCTTCCCAAATACCGTGCAAAAAAAGTAATAATGAAATCCATATAATATATTCACAAAATGAAAACAGTTCATTTTTATTACAAAAAATTAAAATGACAATGAAATAAGAGTACAGTGTAAACTCAATCTATAGGTACATAGAACATATAAAAAATTCAAACTGAAGTTTGGATTAAAACTACTAACAGCTATTTATCGCTACTTGAAAACAAGCGTTCACCTTTATTACGGACTGGATCAAAAATACAGTCATCAGTACATGTGTCACATATGTCTAGCACAACTGTGGGCTTTGGTTCAAATGAAGAATTTCGTTCATAATTAACGGCTTCTGATGGGTTTTTTTGCTTTTATAAAGTCTGTTATTAGCTGCTGTTTTTTTGGGGTTTCTCCTTATATAATTCTTGATATCCTGCTACACTCGATTACGTTGAAATTTTAATGCTCGCTCTACGTTAGAATCATGAGTTAGAAAATGTTGTTCCATACTTGTGGCAAATTTCAAGCTCTCGCGAATTAAATCAGCTGTTAATAGCTGAACTTCATCTTCAACTTCGTCATTATAGATTTCTTAATTATCATAAACTGTCATGAATTCGATCAAATCGTCCTCTTCCAAAGGGCTTTCTAGCATCAATTCTTCGATGTCAGCCGTTTTCATACTGTTAAAACCTTCGCCACCAATTGCATTTGATAGACTTATAGTTTCAGAACACACAGCTGATTTTTGCGTTACGAAACTTCTAGTTTTGACGTATGCCGGCAAAACTGTTTTACAACAAGCATTTAAGATCGATTGGCGCAACTGTTTGATGGCAAAATAAACATGTGGAATACAATTTATAATCGTAAACTTCCTCCCTGCATTCACAATAGTCAAATTTCTTTCTTCCACTGAGTCTAAAATATATTAAACCTTTTATTTTATGAAGTAGATTCTAAATGCTGCTATATTACTCTAATAGAGTGACTGAATTAGAGGTGGTATTGTGCAGGTAAAACAGCATTTGAATATTTGGAACATAAATTCTGGGGATTCGTGTTAGATCAAAAGGTTCGTGTAAAAAAGTACACTGGTGTTCAAAATTAAGAGAATTTTCCGATTTGGTCGGTTACTTCTAGAACTACGGGACCGATTTTAATGAGATTTGGAGTGTTTATAGAGTTGATAAATAAAATAACCATTCAAAAGTTACAATACTCCCGAATGCTCGTGCGTAACACTAATTGGAATCACAAGGTATGAAATAGCAATTGCAGAATAGAACGGAAAAATGGGTTAATAGGGGGTATGGTCCCCTCTTACAGATATATAGGCCTCACAACGTGATTTTGTGCTGTAAATAATAGAGTTTATGAGTTCCTGTAGCAATCGGTCCCACTTGTTCAGCATCGCTGTTTTTAGGTCTTGGATGGTTCTCGGAAAGGGCTTGCGAATTACATTTGTCCTTCCCAGAGCATCCTAGGCATGTTCTATAGGATTGAGGGTCTGGATATCTGGCTGACCAATAGATCCGGCGAATATCCTCAATTTCCAGAAAATCGTCGACCAGAAGATCTCTATATGACATCGCGTTGACATCCATTAAAAGAAAACCAGGACCAATTGGACCCTTGAAAAGGCGGATATAGGGCCCCAAAACCGCTTCCCTACACCTCTCAAGAGTTGCAGTGACATCAAGCTCCATTTCACTGAGAAAATGCTTGGAAATTAAAGATAAAATCAGAAAAAAAATCAAGATGCTGGTTGAAGGGAAAAAGTTCCGGAATAGCCCATATTACAAAATGCTTAGTTTAATTTATCGGAATGTTTTTTTTATATATATTATAATTAGTTAATATTTTAAATGCATTTATTAAGAAAGAGATTATTTTTCAGGATTAAATTTGAATTCCTGTGAAGGCAAATGTGCATTTAAAAACTACACAGAGTCTGTAGTTTTGGTTTGGTGTATCGAGAAACTTAAATTCTGATCGAATATCGAAATATTCTTTGATTTTTTTTTGCGTAAAATATTTAAATCATTGAAATTTAGGGGAATAATTGAAAAAAAAGTCAAGGTTAAGTAATGTGATGTATAGGATGGACCAAAAAAAACCACAATACATTTTAAAATGTAGTATAATATCATCTAAATAGCTTAAAACAGTGTGAGTTTGACCAAAATGTTTCTCACGCTGAAAAGTTTTAGTTTTGCAAGTAGAAAGAAATAGTTTCGAGTTTTTTCCATTCATGGCACTTCTTGACCTGAATTTAATTGCTATATATAATTTATTTGAAAAGATTACATTGACGCTGTCAATCAGAATTGACGATTTCCTCCAAAAATAAACGAAATATGTAGAATGGTACTTTAAGGTCAATCTAATCAATATAATGTGAAGGATGTTCACATATCTAGTAACCCTTTATCTCTTGAAATTTGTAAATTCCTAGTATTCCGGATAGCAAATTTTTAGAAACAGGAAGCGTTTAGAACGTAGAGAATGATGCAGCTGATCCAGCTTACCAGAAAAATATATTGCACGAACCTGGCTCATATTTTCTTCGAGCATTGCATTAGAAACTGTATTTTCAAGTAGGGCACATACTGTAAGCTCTGCACACAATGGATAAGCCGCGTCGTTTGAGTTTGGTTGTCGAGGAGCTGGAAAGTAAAGATACCAATGCCAATTTCTAATGCATTATCTTTATAGACGAAGCAACTTTTAATTTATCTGGCTACATTATCAGCCGAAACATGAGAGTAGACAATACAAAAAAATTGCAATATGTTGTTGAAATAATCCGCACTAGTCTGACTATTGATGTTTGGTGCATCTCAATGTAAGATCGTATCACTGGACCTTTCTTTACTGATGAGTCTACAATTACAAAAGAAATTTATCTAGGTATAATGCATTTTGAAATATGTAAATTATGCATAGTCAATAAAATAAATGCATATCGAAAAAAAATGAAAAATGAATAAATGCATATCGAAAAAAAATGAAAAATGAATAAATGCATATCGAAAAAAAAATGAAAAATGAATAAATGCATATCGAAAAAAAAAAAAAAAATGAATAAATGCATATCGAAAAAAAAAATAAAAAAATGAATAAATGCATATCGAAATAGTTGCATATAAATCATGTGTATTTGCATAAATGTGATGTATCTAGTTCTACAAAGTAAATGCGCTAAATTTCTCATATTTTTTTTTCTTATTTCTACAAACCAAGCTTTTCATCGTGAGTTAGAATTGCGTCCAAATCGCTCTTTCGGAAACGCAATAGTAGATTTTGTATTAAATTTTCTATTCAATTTGGGAATTTCAATAATATGCATAAAACTTTTATTTATGGCTGCTAACTATATTTTGAAAAGTTCTGAATGCAGTATTAGTAAAGGATATTTATTCTGCTTCATATAATTCTTCCATGTTTATCGAAATAGTTGCACTATCAGGAACAAGAAATGGTCTGTATTCAATATCTAAGATAATCCGATTAGCGATCGAGACCTAAAACCTTTAAAGTCACAAATCATCCCCTTTTGGATAAAAGTAAAGAATATTTTTATGAATTGTTTTTTTGAAATGTTCTCCATTGATACCCACTTGCGATAGACATTTCGAATCCAAATATTTGAATTTTATTTCTGATACGTTTCTTTTCCTATTTAGATGAAATAACTTTGGTCTAAGTAAGCATAAAAAAAGTAATATAAAGCAAAAGCAAAACAATGTTGTAAATTTGGACTCTTTTTACAACTGATGAGTTTTGTGCTATATAATTTTCTCAACATTACTAAGCTATTTTAATATATTTGTAGTGATTGTACACTCAGTCTTTCTGTTTGCTAAATAATTATCTAATACTGTATGCTGAACCATTAGTATAATCATAATAGTAATCATATAAATGCATTAATCGCTTAAGTTACTTTTATAACACTCTTTGTACCACACATCTTACTTCTTTATAGTCTACGTATTAATTAGGAATTGTAGCTTGAAGGCATTCAAATTATTTGAAAATATCTTGGGGATGTTTGCTCCGATAAAGGCGGATACGCTGTATTCACGCAGAGCATGTACTGTCTAATGCGTGAGTCTAGTGGAAGAAGGACATTTTCCTCTCCAATAGAGACGTTGGGTTATTCACTATTTTCTGTTCACTAACCTTGGGATCCTGATGATTATTTGAATTGCATATAATCACAATATCTCCCCAACCCGTATAAAACGTGATTAAGTAAACTAAAAGAAGATAGATATGAAGTGATTCAGAGGTAATAATATATAAATAAAATAAAAATGAAAGGAGACAAAGGATAAATATATACTGATAGAGCTTTACAATTTGGATTGGGGCAACTAAATAAATTTTTAACATTGAAAAAAATTCTAGTTAAAATATTAAGCAACAAAATTACTGTTAGAGAGAATTATTGAATTTTGAAAGAGTGAATGGGTAAATTAAGATTTCATATTTAAATCATAACTTAGGATTATTGAGTTAATTTGGGATTCGAGAGAGAACGATCTCTTGTCTATTCGCTAGAAGATTATTAATAAGGTATCTTGGGTTTTTCCCTCATGTCTTCAATTGGAATTCAATAATTCTTTTTTAATATGTTCGATTAATGTATGGCGCAACAGCAGAATAATGAAAGCAGTCATTACATAAGGACTAATACTTTTGTCCGAACAGAAAAAAAAATATTAAAGTAAATACATTTTTGATAAATGCTTAAAATTCCAACTGATGGGGAAAATACCACAACTTTCGTTCATTTTGATTTTTTAAAGTAAGAGAGGATTCTTTATCATTATATATCTAACCATTAAAAACTTCAAGAATTGCTGCAACTTCTATCCTGCGAGACAAAACTAGTATTCTAGAAATAAATTCAATTACCGTCTGTGTCAGATGATAATTCTTTGTCTCAGTTGGTTGGAGCACGTGTTTGTGAATCCTTAGAGAGGTAATTCAAATATGCTCCAAACATTGTAAAAATCAACGGCTGCTGCCAGATTTGAATGAACATTCAAATTGAATTATTTACTAACGAACAGATTAAAGTTAGAGATGAGTACTTGACAATTTAAAGATAATAATAGCATCTTACATGTTTTCTATTGATTATTTCAGATTTCTGTTAAAAATGTAAATGCATTGGTGCTGTTATGATGTAAATAAAGTACAGTCCGTCTATATAGCCGATATAATTTGTTTTTATCCCAAATTTTTATTTTCGCGGATGAAGGCCGGAATTTTGTCTACTTTATCTCTTAGTAATTTCCGCCAAAGAAGCGCGAGTTGTAACACCTTCTGGGGGACTTTTCTTAAGTTTGTAGGATGGTTCATTTGTCCCTTAAGAGATTTGTTTGAATTGCATAAAATTAGAACTTCTTCCCAATTAAAATAAAATGTGGTTAGGTAAATTAGCTGTAGATAGAAAATTGAAATAATTCATATATAATTACGCATAAATGAAATGAAATTAATATTTTATTTCAGATTGAAATACTTCTGTTTACTTTATGGACTGAGGAGAATTTCTCTAAAAGTATTGATCTACGTAATTGCTACTGAAGAAAGTTGGGAATTAAGAACGAGTGGGAGGATAAAATGGTTTTCATATTTAAATCAAATTCTAAAGAGAATGATCTTAAATATTCTATAGTGATAGTAAATAAAGGATCTGTTTCGTTCTTTCCTATCTTCTATTGGAGTTTAGTAGGATTAGATTATTATATTAGATTGTGTGTGTGTGTGTGTATGTGTGTGTGTGTGTAAGAGAGAGAGAGAGATATGGTACAAGAGTCGATTAATGACAGACAACCGTTACAATTATAGATAGGATCTTGATTCATCTTTATTTATTGGAAATCAAGAAACAATCGAAACAACTGGTTGCTTTTCGTGTATGTGCGCGAAGAATAAAGACAGTATCATCCACAAGAAAAGTTATGGAGACGAAATTTTAGGGTGCGAAAGATGTTATATTCATGGACTTTTCGTAAACGGGAAATTGATTAAATGAGCAATACAATAGTGAATTTCCCTATTCCCATTTCTCTTCCTTAACTCGGGTACTTTATGAACAACCTCGTATTCAGCGATAATCGCTTGGAATAATGAAGGTAATTATTGCTAAATGAAACTTGGATTACATATCCACCCGTGTTATAGTGAGTGATTTTAAATGATGAACTGCCAGCTGAAGAGTAAATTTCTCTGCATGTCAAACATTACCTACTGTGACTATCCTCGCAAATAGCTTATAACGCTGTTATGCTTCAAAATTAATTTCCACAAAATAAAGCCTTATGTATGCATTTCGATAGCAATCAGCTTCGCAATCAGACCAATTTTTCATGCCAAAATTATATATTCATAGAATATACCATATCGTATTAATTTCTGCACTGAATTTTATGAATAGCGGGATTTTTCTTGTATAATTAATGAGAATGGATTTGAATTTGAGTTAAAAACTTTTGAATAAGACATATCAAAAAATATTGCTTTGTAGCTGTACAATAATTGTGCGTATGTGTAATTAAATAAAATCATATTTTTAAGGCTCCCGTCTACCAGCCGTTTAGATTACGTGAACGTAATGTTAATCCTATGGAATTTCTACTACAATCCTCAAATCTGTACTATTTTATATATATTCGAATGCAAAAAATACATCCAAAAGAACAAAAAATAATGAAGAATTCTTCGGAAATATATTTTCCTTCTGATTTTCAAAACTATTTTTACTCTTATTTTAATGACTCAATTTTGGGTTTTCTGGTCTTTAAAAAATTTTAAATTATATTTTACTGAATCGGAGAGAAAATATTATTTCACAGACATTTTCATTGTATTTTACTTTTTCGGGTGCATCTTTTCGCATTGAAATAGATAATATAGCAAGGATTTAAGGACGTTAGTAGGAATTGTATAGGATCAACATTACATTCACGAAATCAAAAAGGCCTGTAGACAGGGACCTTAAGGCAGTAATTAAATAAGCACATAAATTATGCGTTTTTTTTAAAGTTATTGAAAGTTTGAGTATTTATGTACGTATTAAAGGAAAATTGTACTTTTTAATGCGTAGGCTTAGTTATTTTACATTTAAAAAGTACTTTTAAAATTATCGTGATTTTTCTTCTATTTTGAAAACTCAAATTCACTGCAAAAATATTTCTCTTCTTACGCATTTAAAGGAAATTCATCAATGAATAATACTCAACATGAAATGTTGATTTCAATTATCATACTATAAAACAGAATTCTCTTCAGAATAAGAGAAAAGATGAATTTTTTGACGAAAGTTTTGTAAAGAATCTAACTACAGTTATTAAGGATACCAGGTCATGTGATGAATAGTAAAATATCTGAGACTCCTTGATTTTGTGACATATGTTTTAAAATATTAAAAAATTTAAATTTTAAAATTATTATACTATTTTCTTCATGTCTAATAACGATATTTTATTCATTTTATATAAATATAAAAGTAATAAGTTGTAAATAAGTTGTTCTTTTTATTCTTAGTTGAATATAGAACGTAATTTTGAGGCATGTTTAAATTTAGGCACCATTTTTCAGAATGTGTTCCTAAGATAAACAAAATATTTTACTCATATATATAAAAAAAAACGCAAAAAATAGTGAACCAATTTTTTTAATAATATTGCCGCATATTTTCTCTGAAAAAATTGTAGAACTTTGTAGTTTTAGAAATTTTAATTTTTTCGTATTTCTTTTTTTCATATAAAATAATTATTTCTTAAAATTTTTAAATACGCATACGAATGCATAGCGCATAAATGACTCCTAAGTAATTAGTAATTCTCTATATGTTTCGAAATCATCTTACATTAATTGCTGTTTTGTCTAGCCTTTTTTTTTCATTTTTAAAGTCTACAAACGAACTGTGGGAAATCATGAAATGTATAATGTTAAGAAAAATATGTCTTGAAAGTAACCAAAGATAACTAAAAGATAACGCTTCAATTCTAATTTTGCTAAATTATATGCATGTGAAAAGAAATTGATTCATATCCTATGAAATCGTGAATTTGTAAATGAATGTAGAACAGTTACCTTAGAATAAAGGAGAGAAAGTCTGTAAATTTAAGTTTCTTGAAGTCTGAATCAAGTATTAAAACAATTTTTGTTTATTTCCGTGTAGCATTTATCTCACAATTTTTTTCGACACTAATAAATTTTTGTTTGTTATCGTCGCAAATACAATTAATTACTACACAAGTTGCCCCATCATATTTTTTCATTATTTTATAAAGAAACTTCATCGAACAGCCACGAATGTATTTAAAATTCCGACAAATAAAAAGTCAAGTATCATAACTGTTGTTGGAAACATACAAAATGTAATAAAAACATTGGAGTCGATAAATAAATATTGAATAAAACTAAAATAAAAAGAAGGATTTATTTGTTGTACGAAACTAAAAAAATCTGTTATAACGTAATAAAAATGGAAAAAGATAAATATTTATTATTTTTAAAATGTACGTATATGTTGTTTTAATTTTGATGATACTATCTTTATCGATAGAAACTCTTTATATTCATTTTCATTACTATGGAATTTAAAGTTGGTGAAAAGTATATTGGACTGCAGAGTGTTTTTTATAATAATTTTGTTTGATAGTTTAAGGGATAAAAGTACATACAAGTGTTTGTGTATAAGTGTGTGTGTGTGTGTGTAAGTGCATGTGTTTTTTAGGACTTATTTGTTCTCACATACTTTTTGATTGAGATGAGTAGTGAATGAAATAAAAATTATTATGAAAGTAAGCAAAAAACTAATTTTGCATCCCCTGGGAAGGGATTTTGTATTTTATGTACCAATTTATTAGACCATTTTTAACTTATGATTCCCTTGTAGAAGAGTGGTGCAAGATGTATCTTACGTAATACTGAACAAATTTATTTACAGCACAAATAACTAGAAAGGGTTTCATATATATTCTTAAGCTACATCTAACTTCCGATACCTATACATTTGGTTTCTGACCTGTCACTAAGCTTGCGATGTTCAAGGAAAGCCCTCCAGATAAAGGACGTGGAAATTTATATAACAATGTTCGGTTCTCTTATACATTTCCATCCCCTTACAATTGACGTTTCCAAATAATGAGACTTCCTCCATACATTTTAGTGCTATTTTGTTATATTAAATAATTATTGGGTGATACTTTTTAATTAAAGCTTGAGCTCCTAGTTAAACGTATAATTAATGATTCCTGTTTAAACATAATTTATGCAAAAACCTAAGCAGAGAAACCTAAAGAAGAACTTAAGAAACATAATTATGCATAGTTTATGAAGAAGTCCTTCACAAAATCCTAAAGCTTTTTGAAGTACTGAAAATATAATCTTTGCGAGTAGTACTTAAGAATATAGAAATGTTAAATCTATTTTGAATAGAAGATTTTGAATTTATGACGATTTTTATCGATTTATGACGATTTTTGCACGTATTTTACAACACTTTATAATAAAGTAATGACTCTGGAAGTGCATTACTGCACAGGTCTCCATGAGAAAATACTCATTATAGAAAAAGATCATTTTATGTTTGTCCATATTTCAGAATGGAAACAAAGTAACACTCTGTAATCTGGCTATTTACTTGTCCACCAGTGTCATTAATTTGGCGATTTTACACAAAAGTATTACACAAAAAATTATTTTATCCCTTCTACTTTATTGGAATAATATAGACTAATTATAGTATATTCAGATGTGTATAAGAGTATTGTATTTATTTTTACTATAATCTCTATTCGTCTGTAATGAAAAATCATTTATTTGACACATATAGCCTTTAGAAAACGTGGGTTCATTCTAAAATAAACATTGCAATATCAGTAAATGGGCTTATTGATACATTGTGAATTTTAGGTTCAATTTTTTTCGACACAATTCTACCTAAGCTTAAACCACTAATTCAATAAATTATGCGCTTAAATAAAATACTTTTTTCCTTTGAAATCAGTAATTACATTATCCTTTTCAATTGAAATGTGTGATTATGTTTTCCGTGAAAGAGAAAATTATCTTATTGATCAATACTAAAGGTGACACATTTCATGATAATCTGTTCTAGATAAAGATGCTCCAGAAAAGGCTACTTCATGTTAAAACTCTGTTAAATTCTCTATTGTGTACTTCCAGAAGGGATTTTGTAATGTGAATACTAAATCATCGTTATTAATTACAACACTAAGTACTATTTCCTCGTTTACTAAAGATTGATTTTATTTGAACAATGAAATCATGGATGGGAAAATGTACATAATATTACTAAAATGAGATCATAAACATATATTTTTACATTTTTTTCAGATTTTACCCCTTTTTATTCACACATTTTCTTCAGAACTCTTGTTTCATCAATTTCATTCTTCTACGTTTGAATAGCTCAAATTCTAACATTGACCTTTCATATGTTAAAGACATCGTCTCTTCAAATGCTTAACTCTACTTCAAGGCTCAGTTGAACTTAATAAGTTAATCTTAAATTTATATATAATATGCTATGGATACTCACGGAAAAGTGTTACTTGGATTTTGATTGATATTCTGATTGATAAAAATATGGTTATATTTGTTAGGCCACCGAGGCTAAACAAAATTAGATACCCTAGAGGCTTCCCTCTAAAGAACATTTTGATTTCCTGAACGTAGTGTTAACCCTATGGGATTGCTACTGCCGTTCTCAAATCTATACAACTTTATATATTTGAATACAAAAAGTGCATCCGAATGAGAAAAAAAAATGTAGATTTTTAAGGAGTTGCATTTCCTAAATTAGTTTCGAAAATATTGTAGAATATTTTAAAAGACCACAAAACGCAGACGAAAAATTAAAATAGGGGTGAAAATATTTTTAAAAATCGGAGGAAAAATATCATTGCGCGCAAAAAAAAATTTAAAAAAAACCTTCCTTATTTTTTGCTCTTTTAAATGCACATTTGAGCATTTCTTTAGGGAAAATAAGAAGGATTTGAGGACGGTTATATAAATTGCATAGAATTAACATTACGTTCGCGAAGTAAAAAATATCACGTAGACGGATGTTTTAATAATTTTTTTTCAAATTTCATCGCTGATGAACAATTTGATATCCATTGTTAATTGCTTAAATTGAACTAAATAATGGGGTAAATGGATTTATTGATTATATTAACTAACTAAATTAATTAACTCTGAAAAATAATTTTCTCATTACGAAAGGGTTGGTAACCAGTATACGAAAATACGTAATTCGGACTTTTGTCAAATTATGTAAATATATTTTGTTATAATTTTCTTCAAATCTAATAATTACGGACATATATTTTTCATAAAACATTTCTTATTTATAAACAATTCTTAAGATTTTCACCAATTTTAACATTACATCAATAGTTGACGAAAAAATTTATTAACTAAATTTACCTCTCCTTCAGATTCCGGGGGTTCCAATCATCAGCTTTGACCTTGATTATTCCTTGGAAAAAATATAATTTTAAATTATGGATTTCTCCTTTTATTTATTTATTTTATCTATTCATTTTTTCGCCACCCAAGAAGAACTTGAAGCACCTAAAACAATAACAAGCTATTGTTTTAGGTGCTGCGTTTTGGCGTACCAGATTGTTTTTAAATTTTTTTTATCCTTTTCTTCAATTTAATAGTTTATCGTTTGCTTTAAATTTAATTACATATGTAACTCATATAATATTGAATTAAATAAGTTATCGTTTGCTTTAGTTTTAATTGCATGTAGCTGATATAATATTCAATTTAATAATTTATTGTTTGCTTTAATTTTAGTTTCCTAAAAACAGTGCACCTTGGGTGTCTAAATCTGTTCTTTATAAAATTTTGCATAGAACTTTTAAATATGTGTAATTTTATTTTTATTTTATTTTATTTATTTTTGTTGTTCTGAATCTTTTGGAACCGAAATAGCCTTGTAGAAAACAAATCTTTTTTAGTCGCCAGTGAGTCATGATAACTGAACAGACCAAGTGTAAAGTTTACGGCCATTATAAATATGTATATAAAGTGAATGAAAGAAGCTGAATTATGGTGTAATTCTTCAAAATAACGAATCTAATTATTAGAAACAAATGGAATGAAATAAATTAAATGTACCAAAATTAAAGCTTGACATTTGCTAAGCTTAGTAATTTAGCTTAATGTTTTTTTTTAAATTTTTTTGTTAAAATGTTGAATAAAAAATTCAAATTTACAAGATTATAAAAGTAATAGATATAAATAAAATAAGAATTTTAAAATGCTTTAACTTAACTATTTTTTTCGGGTATTTGTGCAATACTTTTGCAAAAATATTTTTATCCAAAAACCGCTTATTTATAAGCATTTTCTAGATTTCAAAATCGAATTGTCTTATATTTTTGAGTATGTTCTTAACAACTAATGTAGCATGAAAAAAAGAAAGAGCTTAAAGAGGCTTTAGAAATTTAACATCATAAAAAATACTCGAACATTAATATTTTATTTAATCCTTGTCATGTACCTTAAATTATAAAAAATTGTAATTATATGTCTGTGAAATTAAAGATCGTTACAGATTACAAATAAAAAACACAATTAACTTTAAATTATTTTAATAAAATGTTTTTACTTCATTACAAATAAATTTATATTTTAAAGAAGGTATTAAAGCAATTTAACGAAAAAAAATTATAATTTACCGTTGTTAATTAATTTAGATATTCAAATGTACTTAGGATTAGAATAAAAAATCCCACATAAAAAGGAAATTGCTGTGAATCCCAATACATGAGAAATCATTTTTTGCTTGGATTTATTTCAAATTTTCTGCTTGAGACATTTTTATGTATTACATTTTTTTTTTTTTTTTTTTTTTTTTTTTTTTTTTTTTTTT
>BMAW01055710.1:191-11917 GCA_019974015.1 Nephila pilipes
AATTGAAACTCAAGTCCTTTAACTGGAAAATATCTGCTTCACAAAAAAATTTCATTTGTGTGTGTATATCGAAAGACCTACGAACTAAAATTTCGTTTTAACATTGTTGTAACACTTTATATAATCAAACTTGATAAATAACTTGTTCGTTCATAATATTCATAGCAAAACTATTTTAATTGGAAAATATTTTCAATGAAATGGAATATTTTTCCTCATAATTTGAAAATAAACGGATTAATTGCTACTACGGTCACAGTTTGCATTCTGTGATGTATCTTAGTTAGAAATTTTAATAAATATTTATTTCAAAAGAAAATGAAAATATAATTTTTTATTATGATATAATAAAATGCTCTTCGAATATCCGATGTTTCTCATGTCAATATGAAAGAACATTTGTTGATTAATTTAAACATATTTTATCTTCGTTCCCTTTTGAAAAAGGTACGCTTTGCCTTTTAGAACCAGTGTAGTTTATATTTAATCAAAGTCATTCTAATTATTTTATACAGCTCTTCTGTTCTTATTAAATTAGACAAAATACGTCACAACTTTCACAACCGCCTTCTCCCCACATTTCTTCTTCCTTCCCTGCCCCTCTAACCGTCCTATCTCTTGACTGCATTAGTGGTATTAAATAATTAAATGACAGAGAAATGACAGAATTTGTTACTTAAAAACTTATTATATATTACATCAATTATCCCTGATACATCTTTCAAATTACAAAAATGACTTACACTTCACGTTAACATAGTCTTGTTAAAGGTTGTGCATGAAGCGCACGTCGTTTGCATTTGGAAACTTCTCTTAGAGCATCATTTTTTAAAGCATCCTTTCTTAGCTAAAATTTATCTTCTACTTTATATTTTCAGTTTTTTCAATTGCTGTAACTTCCAATTTCTCCTTTATTTTTACTGGGATATTTTTATTTATCCTGATATTTCTTTGAGGTTTAAACAGATGTTTACCAAGTTCCTTTAGAGAAAGATATCTTTTGCATAAATTGTATTAATTTTAAGAAGGAATCATACATCGAAACAACAGACACACACACATTTATAGAAGGAGGTCAGTTACATTGTAGAATACAAAAATAATAATCCCTTAGTTCCTTTTAGCATGTATACTCTGTAGCCAGTTTATCAGTAGAATCAACTTCCCGTTAAGTTTTATTATAATATAGAATTATATTTGGTTTCTATATTTCCTCATCGGAAAGATCCTCGGAGTGCATAGACAAAAGAAGGCTTGTCTATTTCTTCCTTTTCTGCTGATATGAAACATGAGAGATATCTGGATGCATGACGAGGAATATATTTTGTTATTACACGATTCCAGAGGGGCACAATTTCAAATGCAGACCATCAAAAAGTACTAAACTTACTTTTTCTGTATTTATATGCATGTTCATTTCTATTTGTTACATGTAATAATATGCATGGAATCTACTTTATTGCATCTGAATATTTTTGATGTCACATTTTTCGTCTGATTCTTTTTCCTATAAAAATGAATGAGTATCATTTTTATTGTACCCAAACCTGCTTTTCCCTTATGTAATTTGCCCTGTTTCCCTACTGAAAGGTAATTTTAAAAGAGAGGTATTAAAGCTTCATTTTATTGCACTCTTGTCATTAAATTATCTTCCAATGAGCCTTTACCTCCAAAGATTCCCTTCTGAACCTCAAATTTTACCATCAAAGAGCATTTCTGTTATTATTTATTTCTCTACTTCTATCTTATTTTTGAACATAAGGTCCCTTAATAAGAAGTGAATCTGTTAAGCTTTGTGAGTGTCCCTATTCAATTAGAATGATCACCAAAGCCAGATGGTACTTTAGAAATCAGGAATATTCAAAGCCAATAAAATTCCTACTTTCATAAGACACGTTAAAAAACTTTCAATAAACTTCTTTCGTTTCTTTCCTGATACTTAACATCCAAATATGGTTAACTTAGAAGAATATTTTCTAAACATTAAAACAAAAAGACCAAGAAAAATACTTATTAACAATTTTGAACCCCTTAAAATCTTCTTTTATTAAAAAATCTTTCTTCCTTTAAAACTTCTAATTTCCTTCATATTTTCCCTCTTCATATTTTGCATGAAATTTTCACACATCTACTCTTCACCCACTTTTCTGCCTACACAATAGCACCCATGTGAAGCAGCGAATAGAGACTCTCCCCTCCGCTGCCAGTCATCCAACACTAAACCATCTCTAGTTTACTCTTCAACTGTCAAGAGCTTCGGAATCTACATTGAACATGCTCCTATATGCAGCACTCAGCTACGACCAGTGAGAATATAGCCTCCACCCTCAGCATCCAATAGAATCTCTTCTTCTTATTATCACAAGTCAAAATTCTAACCAAGAGCCAAGTTCATTACAGGATAGAGCCAAAACGTGCTTAAAGGCCTCACGCGCTGCTTATGTACTCGTAGAAAGCTCAACTTGCGTGCCCTATTCAAACACGTTAAGATCCCTAATCAAAGGGACTAAATTAATTGTCCCTTAAATAGAGGTTTCCCTTAATCGATTCTTTACAGGAGATTGTATTATATTTACAATTATTAAAAATATTTGTATTATAGTTATTCAATATGTTAACTTCCCTACTTAAAGCCCACCTCTAGAGGGCGTTCATTTGTTCATTTGTACCGAATCTCCGAGAAGAGCTTTTGTATACGAGCGGTAGTAAGGAGTGTAAATAAATTTTTGTTGTTTTACAACCCGATGTGTTTTTGTCTTAGGACAACCGAGAACTGAAATCTGATGATGAGTTCTAATAAATATTTATACATTTTAATCCGTTACTTATTCAAAGAAGTTCAGATTTATCTATAACTGAACCATGATAAAAAAAAATTGATATTCTTACTATATTTCAAGTTCATCATTGATAGAGAGGCATTAGTAGAAGGATTATCTTACAGGAAACTTTCATTGGAGACCTCCTAATAGTGGCTGAATTATGTATCGGTGTGGTTCAGTTATTTTTTACAATACTTAAAAAATTTTTTATCTAAGCAAGCGAACATCAAATTAAAAGCAGATAAAAGATTAGCTGACATCACATAGGCGGATACAGAAGTTGAAAGCGAAATTTAAAACAGAAACTACATCGTTTGACTCTTTCAGAACATCTAACATTCAAACGCGCCTCACAAGTGGTATTAAAAGTTATTGGAACTGCGCCTGCTCATTGGTCCCGAGGCTTCACAGTTTAAAGCACATTTGTTCCTATGGTGAAATTGTCCAGAATAGTGGCCAAAATGGCACTTGATATGTCAAAAAAGAATGTTTGATATTTTCTACAATTGAGGTTTCCAGAAATTGATTGTAAATTCCCCATGCCGTTACGGATAAGTTCTTTTCGTTCAAAACTAAGCTTCTATCTACTGGTCGATATGAATCGCATACGGTTTTTGCCTAAAATCATACCAAATATGTCTGAAAAGCATACGATTGTAATCGTGAAATTCCACTCGATTGCCTTTCCTACTCCAAAGGAATTATTTGATTCCATTATTTGTCCTATGACTTTAATTTTCTAGTATTAAGTGTTTTCTCCATAGACTGTTCAATTCCTTTATTTCCCAAGAGAGAACTTGAATGCAAATTCTTCTAAAAAAATAACGAGTTATATTTTTTTCGCTATTTTTTCTTTTGATATTTCACAATGCGATTAATTGTTTTTAAACTTAATGATTGAAAATATGTTGAGTATTAAGGGCTTTCGAGTCATTGAATATCATATGCTTCCATTTTCCAGCTTCCGAAGGCTTTATTAGCAATTAATACTTTCTCAAATTCGCCAGGATTTTTAGGTAAGAAAATTCCATGTTTTCCATGTAGTGTCATTGAAAAGAAGCTGTTGGCCCATATTTAAAACTATATTTTCTCCTACATAGAATAATACTAATTTTTATGCTTGCTGCGAAGATTCTTTAACACTTGACTGCTTAATTTTTAATTTTATCATAACTTCTCAATGTATCATTAATTTTTTACAAAAAAAAACCATAATTAATTTGAAAAATCATAAAACTAAATCTGATATATTTATGATTTAGCTTACAATTTTAAAACAACATTTACTCATTACTTATTCATCGATAAGAGATTTAATTTTCACTGATTTAATAATTTCTTAACACGCTAGGCATACACTATTTGAATTTTTACAATTTTTGAACTAAAATAATTGTGGCTTTTAATTTTTAATTACATTACAATGCTTCAACACATAATAAATATTGTATTAAAACTAAATTTTGAATTAAAAATAAGTTTGAATTGAGAAGTAGATAATGTAGAGTAACGAAATAGTTAGCAGAGAGATCTGGATCATAAAAACAATTAACCATATAAATGTAGACTTGTCTGTACTTCGTATAAACATGTTAATTTATATTTTAGGTATCATTTATTTCACTAATTACATTCACTACTTTCTTCTTTTCTTTTTTAGGACATTTCACCAACAAAATGGAGATCATTTTAAGGACCAAACTTTTAATTAGCTTGGTGGTGTTTGCGCTCTTCAGTCTAGCCTTGGGACAGTTGGACATATCATGGGCGAATGTTTCCTACTCCGAATTGGTGCAAATGAATGCCCATTGTTATCCTCTCGACACCTGCCAACAACCACGTGACAGTAACCAGCTCGACAAATATAACTGTGATTGCGATAGCTCTTGCGTTATGTTTGACTCCTGTTGCATAGATTCACCGTACAGAACAGCCTTGGCCACTGATTTGAAGTGTCGCAAAGTATATAAAGGGTCTCATGTATACATGGTCGACAGCTGCAGAAACCCAGATTTAGTGCCAGAAACACTTTGCGGAAGCGACGCAGAAGAGAGGAACGATCTTTTTTTAGTGATTCCTGTCACCAGCTTATCTACTGGAATAACTTACAAGAACTACTTCTGCGCAGTGTGCAATGAGAATACTGAAACCGACCAGCTCATTCTTTGGAATTTACAAGTGAGGGGAAGATTCGTGAGATTGATTGCTGACAATATCATGCCAAATTTCAAATATGACACTTATTCGAAATCTTGGAGAATTGTTGGAGAATCAATAGTGAACATAGCAATAGTAATGCCAAACGATCTGGAATATATTGTGAGAACTTGTTCAGAGGAGTTAATTTCGAACTGTGCAAAGGAATGGAAAGACGTTTCTGTGGTCAAAAAATGTGCAGCCTATATGGCAAAAATTGCGATTGTGGAGTCTTCTCAGGTTTTCTGGTTTAGAAATCCTCACTGCGCACTGTGCAATTTTAAAAAGGTAGAAAAATCTAAATGTAATAACCTTGAAGTACTCAAATCTTTTCTACCTAATAAACACAAACAAATAAGAAATAACACACAAAGAAATAGTTACCATCCAATGTCGTATGATGTAAGTTCAATCCCTTTCTTGAAGATATTTCAACTGCATGATAAGCCTAAGTGTGGCTCTAGGATGATATATGACAAATTGGGAAAAAAATGCAGATGTAATTCTCAGCATTCGTTATTTGAAGCACGGAGCGTGTGTTGATAGAACTATAACTAATAATGTTCAAAAGGAATGTCATAAAAATATAAGCTTGATGAGTTGCATGTAATTCTCTCTCTCTCTCTCTCTCTGGGGTTTGCCTTCTTTAGCTAAGTAAGGGCATTATAACACCGAAGTATCATATTTATCCTTTTCGTTCTTGTGGGGTTCTTTGATTTGCCTTTCGAAAAACCTTAGTGATCCATCTTTAATTTCTACTATCAATATCAAGTGAGAGTTTTCCTTTTCTTCCATCTTTCTTACTCTATATCGCAGACTAACAGTGCTTGGTGCTGTATATCAGGATTTGATTCTTTCACCATAAACTACAACCCTCACTCATTACATGTAGTTCGTTCATTTTGGACATTTAGGTTCTTAGGAAATTCTTACTTGACAGAAGACTACTTTGTCCTTCAAAAATATTTTAGATCAGATTCAATTCTTTACCTATCAAACTTAACATAAAACTTATTTATATACACAGTCGTCAGAGGGTTCAGGATAACTTTAAATAATTCCCTTTGCAGAACCCAATTAGTATTAGTACTTGTAATTTAAAGAGTTTCAAGTTATGATGTCACTGGATTGATTACTAAACTTAATTTAGTTGGTTAAATTTTTTAAAAAGGTATTTCTCATTACACCTTTTGATTTTGGTGTCAAAATTTGGAAAATCATATAACTTATCTTTCAAATATCCTTCGAATCCAGTCATAAATTAGTCGAGGTAACTTAGTTTTCATGATCAGGAACTCTCGACCGGTGTTGTTTCAGTCAAACTGGGAGTTCCAGTATTGATACCACTGTGTAGCAGTGCTGATGCATGTTAAATCTGTTGCGGCTCTGAGTTTTCCCATAGCGAAGGTGGAAGTTGATTGAGAAGGTGCCAGATCAGATGTCATTCGACTCACTTGACCGAGGTTCAAAATAACATCGTCCGTCGCCATTAACCCTCGTGTTGCTTTTCAATGCAAAAGCTACTAAACAATTAATCAGCAATGAAGATCTTATAAATTTTATGGATGTAGTTTAAGGGGAATTTAAATCGGGAATTTGTTTTCTCGAATTATTTTTAATATAGTAAAACATGTGAAGTATCATTTTTCATTTCACTCTAAATGTGTCTTTAGTTACATCGATTTCTACAAACCTTGATATATTTTAAGAGAATTCTGCAAACTACTCCACTGTATAATGATTTTTCGAAAGAAAATACAACATTTAGTTTTGCAAATGATTTTCTAAAAATATATCTAAAGAAAATAATTGTATCATTCATTAATAAAATTTTTAAGCGTGTTTTTATTATTTCTAGTTTTGGTTGATTTTTTTTTCTTTTTTATGAAAAACAACTGACACTGTTCGTATACCTCGTATCTAGCTCAGTATCTTTTGGAAACTGTTCACTTTTTTTTCATAGATTTAATTTATTCTATTAATATAATAATTCCGGAAGTAATATGAATTATTAAATTTACAAAAGATTTCATGAACAGTTTCGTAATCTAATAGACTAGAAATATTAAATAGTACACTAGTGAATTATTGTGGATTTTTTAATGGAAAAGATGAGTAAATTTAGCCTTTTTTTAAAAAAAAAAAATGAATACTTTAGAAAATTTTGTTTTTTACCTTCCGTTCCTTTCTCCTTTTTTTGAACCAAATTTAATTTATTTTCAGCAAAGAATTTTAAGTCAATATTGTAACTTTATCAATAGTCCTTTTATTACTTTCGCTTACGCTTGAAAATTAAGTAACTAAACTTGCTTTATTGGGAAGAAATTTAAGAAAAACATAAAGGGTCATAGATGCAAAGCTTTTTCCTTAATTTAAAGCCCCAATTCCTTTTTATTTATTTATTTTTTTCTATTTCAGATAAATAAATCAACAGGGGGTTAAAAATGCAATACTTAGTAAAATAACTTATGCAGAAGTTCACACACACACACGCACAAGAAACAAACTTTACAAAGATCATGCTATGTAACAAATTACACGGGGATCAGTTCGAAAATTCACTGCTTCAAAATTAATAGAGATAATGCAAGCAAACATTCCGACAATTAGTCTGAAACAAATTTGAGAGGAAAAAGCAGACTAACAATAGCTATTATTAAATTTATTATGATTGTTTGTAGGTATAGAAAGGTACTTTCCTTGCGTTATTTACAGTTTCACATACATATTTTGTATAGTGAACGGATTTATTGGTAAGAGAAAATGTGTGAAACAAAAAAATAAAGAAAAATTCATTTTTATCATAATTATTTTACAAATTTTTATCCATAACAAAATATGTTTTGGGAAGAATAACTCAATCTATCCAGTCGTATTCACCAGATGAAATAAGGTCACGGGAATGCGTGACGTTGAAAATCTACGATAGTTTTATACGTATAAAATATGTTAGAGTAATTCAAATCAATTCTTGAAACATTATTTTTATTACAATATAGCTTTGATTAAAACACAACTGTAATAATATTGGAACCCCTCCCCCCCCAATTTTGAATAGTGATATTATTACCTTAAACTTATATTTGAATATATAATGAATTGTATAATTTCTCCTTAAAAATAAAATAATGGATTTCGCTTCTCCTTGTACCTTTATTTCAATCCCTTTTAGTATCATACAACAGTATTTCGTTTCTAAGCATACTTGTGTATGGGTGTATTAAGACAACGAGAAACTAACACAGATGTGACCTTTTTATCTAAAAATGGTTCCATGTTACAAGAACATGTTACTGATAGCGCATGTGAAGTTGTAGAAGGATATTGATAGCGTTAAAAACGTACAAAATAAATTTTTTATGACCAAGCATTAACATGTCTCATTCAAACACAACTATAGCTTTGAAGCAAAAAAAGAAACTTTCACAGAATTACTGACTTCATAAATGAATTCCTTGGAGGCAAGGTTCACAGAAATCAATACATACTACCGATGTTAAGGTTACGTCACAGAATTAATTACGCCACGTCTTGGTTCTAGCACTGATAATTGTAATGTGGGCTCTGCATATATGAAATTATCATGTATAGCATATAATGTAGGAGAGAGAAGTACCAGGACTTTCTTCCTAATATATGTCGGCAATGAAGTCCGTTATTAATTATCCTAGGGAAGCCCTAGATGAAGTCAAGAATTTTAATATAAAATGAAGTATCAACTATACAGCATACGACTAGTCATTTCGTATTCTACATTTCGGATGATACATTATCAGGCAGGGCTCTACAGTACTATTTAACTTGTTAGCTTTATTAGTGCTTTTTCATTGACCTAAATCTAGATAGACCTATATGTGAGGACAATTAGTTTTATTTAGAAATTGGTTACTGTAATAAATTATATATTCCGGTTGAAAAAAAATGAAAATTTTTGTTTAACTTTTCTTGATTCAGAACACGAGACCAAAAGTCCTACCATAATTCAAAGTTGAATAACTTTTGTCAAAATTACTTTTTTTAAAACGTTTTTCTGAATTTCACTTGGTGTGTGTGTGTGTGTGTGTGTCATCAAATTTTCGATCGTTAATTTAACCAACTTCCCATCAAGCTAGAAATCTGAAACCTTGGGAATCGTTCTCACTAGCCTAACAATACGATATTTGGACATTTGCGACAAGTTTTAGCTAGTATTTTCTTCAATAATGCAGTTTATCCCAACCACTTGGCGCGATTTCAAAAATTGGCATCAAACTTGGCGATTTTTTTGTTTGGCTGAACGTTAAGTCCGTAAAACGGACCACATTTGGCAAAATACTGCCAAATAATTCTTGTCGCCAAGAGTGATTGGGTTAAACTGCATTCCAACCATTTAATTTACAGAATTAATTAATTAATTTTAGTTACTTTTAACGTTTTTATGTATTTCACTTGGTTCGTGTTTCTGTGTGTGTGTGTGTCATCAAATTTTCTATCGTTAAATTAACCAACTTCCCATCAAGCTAGAGTTCTGAAATTTCGGGAACCGTTCTTACTTGCCTAACAATGCAATATTTAGATATTTGCGACCAGTTTTAACTAATATTTCAATAATCTTTCTTAATAAATTTTGCCACTATATAAAAACGTTGTTTTTAAAAACGTTGGTTTTTATCTCGAATTATTTATTACTCAAACCTGAAAATCAAGATTTCAGATTTTAATTATGGGAAAATTTCCAGCTGAGCAACGTGGGAAAATTATCCAATGTTGCTATGCAATTCCCTTGTTCTCACCTGGGGGAATATGGGTGTCATATTTCTTAAAGATGCCGCCTTCTATGCCTAAGATATTGGCTTCGATTAATTGTTTTGAAACTCAAGGGTCTGTCGAAGAAATTCCAAAAACTAGAAAGCACCATGATATGGAGTTGTACCTAGGACAATATTGATTATGTTATGGAAAGTATTGCTGAAATGCAGGAAAATCAACTCAATGCCGTTATCGAGAACTTGAAATCAGTCCTCACGTTTACCTGATCTCACTACAACATTTTTTTTCTGGGGTTACCTTAACGATCGTGCATGCTCCAATAATCCTAAAAAATTGTTCAGCTCCAGACTAATATCCGTCAACATGTCACACCCTACCGACCTGGGCGTCCTCTTGTGCCATCACTAAATTCAAATATTAAATACTACGACACAAATAATTACAAAACCACCAAAACAACTTTCACAATTTATTAATATATATTTACTATGACACCAATAATTACGCTCTCCAGGTTACGCTTTCTAATATCTTAATTCAACTCACCAATAATAATCTAACAGACTCTTACCAATAGTCTTTCCTCGACTGCAACTCAGATTCTGGAACAACTGCTGAAAACACTAGGCCAAATCTTTCTCGAGTAATCCTTGCTCGAACCTTCAACAATATACTTTAATTCCTCCTTTCTCTTATCTAGCACTTCGGCTTCACCTCATCTCATCTACAACGCCTCTCTGATCCTCCTTCAGATATTCTACTCCTTCCGACGGAGTTTATATAATTCCTAACACTTCACTTCATTCCTAACTGCTTTACATACTACTTTATGCATCCCGTTTCATTTTTGGTTGGGCAAAGGTTGTTTAGTGAAAGCAATCAATCTCAATTGAAAGTCCCCAAGGTTAGTGAAGAGAAACCGCGAATAGCCCAATGTCACAAACACATACAGTGAGATATATTAGTTAGGGAAAATATAATGACCTGTATTTGTGAACTGGACAATGGACATTATCTAAGAGATGTTGGTTTCATACACAGTTTTTTATACGATTTTAGGCTCGTTTTGAGTTATGAAAATACTGAAAAAGCAAGCACAAAGAATTTTAGGATTTAATTTCAAATTAATATCTTTTTCCTTCTTTTCCCACTTTTAAAAATATTTTACTTCACTTAGATTGGCTTCATTATAATTTCAAAATAATTTTAAAATATTGTAACGCTCAAAATAAGCACATGAAATCAAATCGTAAATACCATTCGTAAACTATTGATTAAAACTGACTTTTTGGGCATACATGAGTCTATTAAACTCAGTGTGACTTATATTTATTCTAGATCATAACAAAAGTTTTATGCGGCTTTATTTAATATATTTTTGTGTTAATTAATAGAGCCAACATATTTTACCTTTTCGATATAGCACCCATTAACCCTAATCCAATCTTTTATTTCTGTAAGTGGTGTTAAGTATTTAAATCTTGGGAAATACTAGAATTTTAATAACAAATTCATTACACATTACAGTGATTATTCTTGTAACATTTTCTTATGACAGACGAGATTTACAGTTCACTTTTATAAACTCTTGGTAAATAAAAACTAAGCATAAAGCACATCTCGTTATCTGTGCATATTAGTGATAAAAATAAATTAAATGGAATCATTTAAAATATAATTTTTTCACTTCTCTTTTTTTAATAAAAAAAAACAATTCTGCAAGTTTGAAAAGGTTACGAACTAAGCACGGTTATCTATTTAAGAAATACATTAAAAATAAGATGTAATTACAACCAATGAGAACTATGAAATAAATAACAAGAATGTATCGATTGGACCATCGAAGTGTAGGAAAGTTAAAGAATGATGTAATTCTGTTGTAAGGCCATTTGATCAGAAGTTTTAAGCCCAAATTAGAGTGACATTTTAAAATTCAAACCAAATTAACATATAAATTCA
>BMAW01055711.1:0-42797 GCA_019974015.1 Nephila pilipes
CGGTATTGCTTCGTTTCAGTTACGTATTGCTTTATTAACCAATGTCTGAGGTGTATAGCAAGGCACCCTGACCCTGCGGATTATATCAGTTGAAGAGGAAGGTGCTCCAGACTGTCAGATTGTAGGGTCTTACCTGCTTTCGTAAGTCACAGGCATCATGACTTCAAAGCATCCTATGTGGCCGTGGTAGACTAGTGGTCACGGTTTTCGATTCGTGGCCGGCGGTTTTCGCTCCGTCGCGATTTCGATCCTTGGCCTCTAAAAACTCGCCGTGTATGGGGTTTATGCACGTTAAATCTGTCGATGCCTAAAGTCCACCCGTTGGCAGGGTGTGGAAGTTAGAAGAGGGGGTGCAAGCTCAGGTGTCGCCCTCGTCACTTACTCGAGGTTCAAAATTACGAGGTCCGTCGACAATAGTCCTTGTGTTGCTTCTAGTGCGACGTTAATAAAAAACTAAACTAAACTAATCGAGGCATCCTATTGATTTTTTCTATCCCATGGGATTTTCCTTCTCTATTTTCGACCCTCCTTCTTGCCAAACTTTTTATCTTTTTAACATTTAGACAATTATATCTTGTTTGGCGCAGTATAGCCTTACCCAGCTCTTGCGCCATAAGCTTCACTTTGACTTTCACTTTGATGTCTTTCTTGTTTGTGATTGGTTTTCTAAACAAGAAGAACCCTTACGCCAGAAGAATTCTTTAACAGCGAGCTCTCGGGAATAAGACAAATCATTTTGAAACTTTCTTAGTAAATGAAGAGGGTGTTGCACTGGATAGATTTCTCTTTTTAATCTTCGTAAATCAAGGCTAAGTAACTTCTTTGCGGGATCACTTCTGATCGAACATTTTACCCCAGATTATAACTAGTTCAAAATGGACCATCATCTAACCATAAAAAACATCATTCGATTTTTAGGAGAAGCTATTTATTTCATGATGGAGCACGATAAGGTTGAGTACGAGCTACCTGTAAGAATGGATGAAATTATTCCGGACACAATTTCTCTATTTACACCAAATATCGGGAGGGCTATAACTAATTGCTGTATGGAAGAAAATGCATTGGACTTCCACCCGGGTGGAGAATTTCATCTAGATGAACTGTCTCATTTGTCTGGAATACAAGGTGAAATACACATACGTATTTATATAAGAGAATATATCGATGCTATTTCCATACATAATTACTTGCATTATTTGAAATTTATATCTTTTGTTTGCCAACTGTGTGTCCATGGGATGAAGATTGATAATGTTCTCCTCGTGCATTGTTCTATTACAGAGGGTGTTCAGGCCTTGTATTCGAGATGCCATGATTATAGAGATTTCATTAACATCCGCCAAGCATCCTTTGTTTTCAATACTTCCCATCGTTGTCCTCGAAGTTCATTATCAGAATCTGCAGAGGATTAAAATGGTTTACTTGGATCAACACCAACCCATTTGATTATCTTTCATCAAAATATTCAAAAAGGTAGTCTCTGCTATTCATCAGGGAGAACAATAAGTTCTATTTTTAATTTAATTTTTTAACGATTCACTGGTATAATCATTCATTCATTATCAAACTGTTATTTACCAATAAATTTAAATATTTATTTTTCTCCAATTAGGAAATCTACTAATCGAATTAGCTCGTCGTGCTAATCAAAAGAATTTCATCAAGCAAATATTTCAAATAATATTTATACACTTCCAATTAAAAAAAAAATGCGAATAAATTATTTGTAACTTATTCCTTATTGGATGTACTGTAATGTGAATATACTTATTTATCATGTATAAACTATGAAAATGCACGCTAATTTTGTCGAATTAGGAAATCTATGAATGAAATTGGCTTACCGTATTAATCAAAAGAACTTCAAGAAAATTCCAACAAGCTTACATATCAAATAAAAATTATATACTTTGAATTTGAACGAATTCGAATGTATTATTTATAGATTTTTTTTCCCTATTGAGTGAATTGTAATCGGAATAATACTTATTTTTCATATATAAACTGCGAAAATGTACGATATTTTTCTCAAATTAGGAAATCTACGAATCGAATTGGCTCATCATATTAATCGAAATATTTTCGTCAAGCAAATTAAATCAATTGCATATTTCAACGAACTCGTACTTTGTGCATTCTAAAGTGTTCAAATTCAATTATTTATAATTTATTCCTTATTGAATGTACTATGATACTTATTTATCGTGTTTACAACAGTGAAACGTACATTTTTTTTCTCTTCAATCAGGAATTCTATGAATCAAATTGGCTCATCGTATTAATCGAAAGAACTTCATGAAGTCAATTCCATCTCCAGACAATATATCAAACGAATAGTTATGCAATTTGAATTAGAACGAATTCGAATGGATAATTATTTATAATTTATCCCTTTTTGAATGTACTGTAGTTGGAATATACTTATTTATCATGTATGAACCATGAAAATGTACGTTACTTGTTTTTATTGAGAAATAAATTTTTACTTGTTCTAGATTAGAAGTTTTTTCCTTTGACGTTGTAAAAATTGTACCATTTTAATGGTTACATGCTGAAAACAAAGCTACGTTGCTAGATTGTAAGAATAAATACCTTATTGTTTTTGCTTACTATAATTTCAAAAAACTGTCTGTAATATATATACAAGGATTAAATCAAATTACTCTTGATAATTTATTGAATAAAAAATTGCTTGTTATAGCTTTTTGTAAAAATCCAATGCAAAGGAACGTATTGAAATCGTATTATTGCGTTACAAAAACAAATTGCCTTGCACATTTTACAAAAAGGCAAGTGGGATACTAGGATAAGTGTGTGATTTTTCTAATTTCTTTTGGTATTTACCCTGTCTCATTGGCTTAACTACTTAGATAAATTCAGGAATCATGACCCCGAAGTAACATGAAAACTTTTTTCCTTCCTATAAGGCTTACCGTCTAAGGTAAAAACGGTTTCAAACTACAGGATATCGAAGTGTTTATTCATTTTAACCATAATTCAGTTGAAAAGGTTTTTCTGTTTAGACAATAATAGAAAGAAATATTCGAAGTCCCGGATGTTGCTCTTGAGCCACAAACACCAATATTTCCTTACTCCAAGAAACCTTATTCACACACATCTTTGACACCCAGGATACCCTAATCATCCTTCTATATTTTCGATTCTCCTTGACAACTAAAGTGAAATTAGAGATGGAGGTGCCAGCGCAGATGTCGTCCTCATCACTCAACCGAGGTTCAAAATTACGAGATTCGTCGCCAATAATCCACGTTTTGTTTCTTGTGCGACGTGACCTGTGTGGTGACCGGGATGACAGAATAGTCTCACTGTAGCTCATGTATGTCGTAAAAGGCGACAAAAATGGGTACCCAGCTGGGGGTATAGTCGGGTACCCTGCCCCCAGGGATTATATTGGGGGACTTCAGGGACTTGCCTTCCTTATATAAGTACGGGCATCATGACCCCGAGGGACTTCAGTGATCTTTTTCTTTCTCATGGGGTTTACTGTCTTTGGTAAACACGGGTGACGCCCTCTCGGGATACCCTAGTGATCCTTCTCTACTTTCGAC
Source organism: Nephila pilipes (assembly GCA_019974015.1). Lineage (NCBI taxonomy): Eukaryota > Metazoa > Arthropoda > Arachnida > Araneae > Nephilidae > Nephila > Nephila pilipes. Next base: position 3,573 of record BMAW01055711.1, read on the forward strand.
CCTCCTTCTTGTCAACCATTCTTACCTTTTTTTTTTAACTTCACGTCTAGACCACAGTTTAATCTTGTTTGGCGCAGCATAGCCATGTCTGGCTCTTGCGCCAATAAACTCTACATTCACTCGCACTCATTCTTGTGCGACGTTATTGAAAATACTAAACTGTTAAAAACTGACCCGAGTAGTGACCGATTGTGACGTAATATTCCCACATAAACTTGTGGCCGCGGTAGCCTAGTGGACAAGGTTTCGGATTTGTGGCCGGCGGTTTTCCTTCAGTCGCGGGTTCGATCCATGGCCGCCAAAGACCCGCCATGTAGCCGGGGCTGATGCACGTTAAATCTGTCGGGGCCCAAAGTCCTCCCGTTGGTGTGGTGTGGATGTTAGGAGAGGGGTTGCCAGCTCACGTGTCGTTCTCGTCACTTCGCCGTGGCTCAAAATTTCGAGTGGCCGCGGTAGCCTAGTGGTCAAGATTTTGAATTCGTGGCCGGTGGTTTTGGTCCAGTCGTGGGTTCGATCCTTGGCCGCCAAAGACCCGCCATGATTACACTTTAAATCTGTCGGGGCCCAAAATCCTCCAGTTGGCGTGGTGTGGATGTTAGGAGAGAGAGGGGTGCCAGCTCAGGTGTCGTCCTCGTCAATTGACCGTGGTTCAAAACTACGTGGTCCGTCGCCAATAACCCTCGTGTTGCTTTTAGTGCGACGTTTATAAAAAAAAACTAAGGAAATAAACTAAACTCAAAATTTCGAGGTCCGTTACCAATAGCTCTCGTGTTGCTTCTAGTGCAACGTTAGTAAAAACTAATCTCCTACTTAAGCTTAGATATATCGTAAGAGGTGTCTAGGTCCAATATCTTTCCATTGGCCTGGTGAAGAAGTTAGGAGAGAGAGGCCAGCTCTGGCTTCGTAATCGTCACTTGACCTAAGTTCAAAATTACGAGATCCATTGCCAATATCCCTCGTGTTGTTTCCAGTGTGATGTTAATAAAAACAAAACTATACGGAAAAGGCGGCTAAAAGGGCTACCCAATGGCAATCGGGCACCTTGTCACTGAGGATTATATCAGGGGACATCAGAGGCTTTCATTCTTTATTTAAGTATGGACATCAAAACTCCGAGGCACTGTAATGATTTTTTTCTTTCCCATGGCATTAATTGTCTTTGGTTAGCAAGGGTGATGCACCCCCGGAATACTCTAGTAGTCCTCTATTTTTGACTCTCCGTCTTGTCGATCAATTTTTATCTGTTTTCAATTTTTTTCAAACGTCTAGTTTGGTAATTAAAGTTTCATTAACGTCGCACTAGAAACAACACGGGCTGTGGGCGACGGACTTCATAATTTTGAGTCTCGTTCAAGTGACGAGGACGACACCTGAGCTGGTAACTCCTTCTCCTAAATTTCGCACAACGCCAACGGTGGTACTTTGGGTCCTGACAGATTGAAGGCTACACTGCGAGTCCTTAGTGACATCAAGACTCAAACCTGCGAATCTTCGAAAACCACGGGCAGCGATTCCGTCATCATGACCACTAGACTACCATACCCTAGGCATCGATAACGCTGTCAGCCTTAATTTTTTAAGCTCATGAATTTAACTGTAAATTGAGTTTATTAAAAAATAAGATGAGAGAAAAGCTCTGCAATGTTCACACGAATGCTCATAAACATCAAGCACCCGTGTGGTGACCGGGTGTGAAAGAATAGTCCCACTGAAGCTTATGCATGTCGTAGGTGGCGATTAAAATAGGTACCCAGTATCTAGGGGTATAATCGAGTACCCTAGCCCTAGAAGCTTACCATCTTTTTTGGGAACGGGCATCATGACCCTTAAGCACTCTAATGATCTTTTCTTCAAATGGAGATTATTGTGTTTGGTAAACGGGGGTGAAGCACCCCAGTGATATTCTTCTCTCTTTTCGACCCTCCTTGTCAATCTCTTATCTCTTACTTCAATTTTTCAAACGTCTAGATCAAAGTTTTATATTGTTCGATGCAGTCACATCCGGTTCTTGCGCCATTAAAATGCTATCACTCACTCACTCACTCACTACCCCCTTAGAGGCTTAACTACTTAAGGTAAGTTCAGGAATCTTGACCTTGAAGTACCCTCAGAATCTTTCACTTACCCATGGGGTGTACTGTTTTTGAAAAACGTAGATTTCACTCCTCCTGGATACCCAAATTGGTCATTTCTATTTTTACCCTCCTTTGGGGAACCAATTTTTTTTTTCAGTGTAGACTATAGTGTAAAGAAATATTTGGTGCAACACATCACGTGATTTTGTTCTTGACTCGTAAGCCCCAACATCCACTAACTCCAAGTTATCCTATTCATCCTGGTTTCTTTCGTATGGAATTTACAAACCGCGGTAGTCCAGTGGTTATGGTGGCCATGGTAGCCTAGTGGTCAAGGTCGTGGACTAGCGGCCGGCGGTTTTCGTTCAGTCGCGGGTTCGATACTTGGCCGCCAAAGACCCGACGTGTAGCCGGGGCTGATGCACGTTAAATCTGTTCGGGGCCCAAAGTCCTCCCGTTGGCGTGGTGTGGATGTTAGGAGAGGGGGGTGCCAGTTGAAGTGTCGTCCTCGTCACTTGGCCATGGTTCAAAATTACGAGGTCCGTCGCCAATAGCCCTCGTGTTGCTTCTAGTGCGACGTTAATAAAAACTAAACTAAACCAGTGGTTATGGCAGAGGATTCGTGGCCGGCGGTTCTCGTTCAGTCGCGGGTTCGATCCTTGTCCGTTATAGACCCACCGTGTAGACGGGGTTCATGCACGTAAAATCTGTCGGGGCTCAAAGTCCTTCCAGAGGGGTGGAGGGGAATTTAGGAGAAGGGTGCCAGCTCGCATGCCATCCTCGCCACTTGGTAGAGGTTCAATGTTGCTAGGTCCGTCGCCAATAGAGCTCTGTGCTTCTAGTGCGACGTTAATAAAACCAACCAACAACTGTCACTCACCAAGTAGTTTGCTAGGTTTGATAAATACTTAGACGCGGCCCTGAGATATCCTAGCTATTCTCTATTTTCATTCCTTCTTCCATTGTTCAGTCACGGGTTCGATCCTTGGCCGCTAAAGACCCGCCGTGTAGACGTGGCTGATGCACGTTAAATAAATAAGGTAAATTCTCCAAAGGTATAACCAATAAGGTGTATTATCCAAAGATATATATATATATATATTTATATCTTTGGAGAATATTTATTTTAAAAATTTGGACTTTTTGATTTGAGATATAAGGTGCATACTTATTTTTGCGACTAATTCTATTTCTTGATTTTTAGTTTGAATTTTTAAAAAACAATTAAGTGAACTACAAGTATATTCAAAATTTCAACTGAGCTGAAAGTTGTCAAGAGCAAAGCTCCCCCGCCCCCTCTAAGCCCGTCTTTGTCTCAGCATACTTCAGTATTGCTATCGGAGTTTTAGGTTCATGAAAACTCTTATCTCGAGAGATTTAAATTCGAGTACAAAGTGCACAAGCGCCCCATCCCTCTCAAGTCTGTAAATGCTTGAGCATACCACAGTCGTTCGAGTTATATATTTATGCAAAACTTTAGATTAATGGGCTGATAGAAAGACTGTTAATTTTCGAGTGAAAAATGCATCGCCTGTGACCCAGTGCACACACACAAGTCCTTCGATGCTTGAACATACCATAGTATTATATTACCGTTGCAATATTATATTATTTTCAGCTCGGTGGGAATATAGGGTAGAAATTCGAGTACAAATTTCAATTTGGGAGGATATAAATTGCTTATGAACATAGCGTGTTAAATAAAAGCTTATATGCGTATCATTTCGTTTCCTGGAACAACTGTAAGCTCCAGTCAGTGTTGATTTACTCGCTGGCCAAGTATTTTAATCAATACTTGTATGTTTCATAAATTTGAGAAAGGGTAAAATTTGATTCAAATCTAACTTTAGTTAGTTTAGTTTTTATTAACGTCGCACTAGAAGCAACACGAGGGCTATTGGCGACGGACCTTGTAATTTTGAACCACGGTCAAGTGACGAGTACGACACCTGAGCTTGCACCATCCTCTCCTAACATCCTCACCACGCCAACGGGAGGACTTTGGGCCCCGAACAGATTTAACGTGCATCAGCCCCGGCTACACGGCGGGTCTTTGGCGGCCAAGGATCGAACCGGTGACTGAACGAAAAGCGCCGGTCGCGAGTCCACGACCTTGACCACTAGGCTACCGCGGCCCTTATTCAAATCTAAAGACGAAGACTACATCCGAGTTTTCAATCCACTCTCTACGTCCACACACAGCCACGCACTCATATTTTTGTCACTCGATATATTTGACGGGCGTTTGCTCCTCAACGCGGTGGGTCTACAGTGGAGTCAGGATTTGAACTCGAGGCTGAATTTAAACCCCGTTGATAGCAAACTCAATGACTTGAACAATCTGTCCCAGCGTATAAATGTGTTTATTAACAGTGTAGCCGGAGCTAGTGCATGTTAAATCTGTCGAGGATTGAATTCCTCCCGCTGCGGGGTGTAGAAATTACGAGAGGAAGGCAATTCAGGTGTCATCCTCATCACTTGACTTAGGTCCGTCGCCAATGGCCTTCGTGTTGTTTCCAATGCAACATTAATAAAAAATCAATCAATAAATATATGGTTTATTAAATGCCACAAGTTACCATCTTCATCTGGGGGCCGTGGTAGCCTAGTGGTCATGGTCGCAGACTCGGGGTCTCGAGCCATGGTTTCGAGTCTTGATGCCACTAAAGACCCACCTTACAGCCAACTCAGGTGTTGTCTTCTTTACTTGACTGAGGCTAAAAATTACGAGGCTCTCGTGTAACTTCTAGTACGACGTTAATAAAATAAAATCAAACCAAACCCTACCCTAGTTGTCTAAGACATCCGTAAGCCATACACACTTCATAATTTTGAGCCATTGTCAATGACGACGTAGGAACCTAATCTGGCACCTCATTCTCCCTATTCACAACAAAATAAAAACTTTGAACTTTGATGAATTTTACATGTAAAAGCACCCTGAGCGGTGATTGGAAGCTTTAAATTGCATTTACATTTTGAACCTTTTTGCTTTCCTATTTCTGCAAACTTTTGGGGTCTCCATATAGTCGTTTTATCCCAGTAGTCATAGTCTCGGACTCTCGGCCAGCGTTGTCTTCGTCGATTTTCCATTTGATTCGGCCTTCATACATTTGTTTCAGCCCTGATGCATCTAAAATTCTGCCGTTTAGAAGGGCAGATGCATTTTAAATCTGTTGAGGCTCCAAATCCTCTCGTTGTCATAGTGTGAAAATTTGGAGAGATAGGTACCAGCTGAGGAGTCGTTCTCTTCACTTGACCGAGATTCAAAATTTCGAGGTCCGTCACCAACAGCACTCATGTTGCTTCTCACGGCGACGTTAATGTACAATCAAAAGGTCGACTATTATCAAAAAAGGCGCCTTGTAATTTTAAACAAATATTAGATGACGTGGTCGATGTAGAAATTGGCATTCCTCTACTTACATTCATTTTATACAAACGTTTAAGCTTCTAATGATATATTTTATTTATGTGTAACTTATATCCACCTATATATGTTCTCATATCTTGAACTAGTGTCAACAGCACAATTGCTGAGGTTCCAATCTGCTTCACCGTAGAACACGCTTCCAATTATTAACCCTAACAGACATCGTTGTCTTTCTGCTTCGTAATTAGATCATCTGATCCAAAGAGCCCCCATGAAGTATTATTTTTTACTCCATCTTATCAATCCACCAAGCAAATTTAATGATTATAAAAGTAAGGAGCTTCAAGCTATTTAAGCGAATTTCTCTTTTTGATCTTTATCAACAGATTAGTAAACTTCACACGTGGCACAAATGTTTGAATCCAGACCATCACAAAAGACATCGCTACACATTTCAGGTGCAGATAAGGATGAGTATCTAAACAAACGAAATATCATTCGATTTTTAGCAGAAGCCATTTCCTGCGTGCTGAAATACAATAACATGAACTGGGTGCCACCCGTAAGTATTCCAGAACTACTTCCTAACACTTCTCCTCTGTTTACACAAAGTATCGAGAAAGCAATAACTCACTACTGTATGGAAAAAGAGACATTAGAATACGAACCAAACGGAGAAATAAATTTAGAGGAATTGCTTCAGTTGTCCGGAACAGAAGCCGAAACGCACATACGCAGTTGTATTAGAGGATATATGGAGGTGGTACCCAGGGAGGATTATTATGAACACTTATATTTCATATGTTTTGTTTGTCAATTATGTGTCCATGCGATCAGAAATGAAAACAAATTTATTTCTTCTTACATTTTTGCTGAGGCTGTTGATGCTTTTTATGCTAGATGTCATTATCATATACATTTTATTAACATTATCGAAGCAGCTGTCCAGTACAACTCTTACCACAAAAGAATTCACGATGACAGTGATGATGATGGATTTAGTACATCGTCAGAAGATGAAGATTAAAAATGGTTTGTTGAAACAATAATTTATTGAAAGACTTGAATTAATTTATTGTAAATGTATAAAACTGAAATTGATACTATTTAATTCTGCACATTTGTTAAATTATTTGATGGTGCCTTGTGTAGGCATTCATTCAGAACTAAAATATGGCTAACCATTAAACATGAATTTTCGAATTCTGAAATCGTTGAATCGTTTTTCTCTTGACTGAGTGATCTTGAACCTTTTTAATTTCTGCGAAATATTGGTTTATTTAAATTCGAGAGAATTGGATTTAATGATTATTCATATTTTAGTTCTTGCCAGATATGTTACAATATGTACATATTTTGTCACGTACAAACCATGCAACAGGACGCTGATTTAGTGTTTACTAAGAAATAAATTTTTATTTGGAACTACACTGGAAATTTTGTTTTGTCTAGTGTTCGTACATTCTGTTCGATATAAACTTTTCAACTATTACGCAAGGAATTCGTCGGTATTTAATAGTTACATGTTGAATCTGATAGTGTTGAAAGTTATGCTACGTTGTAATCGTAATGGTAGGAATTAATGCCTTCATTTGGGTTTCACGCTTTAAAAAGTTTCTAAAACTAGCCGAACCGTTGCAGTTCAGGTGGGGTATAGGATGCCATTTGGCGACTTTTGGTGCAATAATTATTTAAATGTAGCGATTTAGGTTATGGTAACCCTGATGCTTATAATTTGAAAGGAATTTGCATTTGTTGCATGTTCTTTATTCTTGAGTGTTTGTTTTAAACGGTGCACGATTTTCAATGAATAGCAAACTATATTTTTAGAACAATATTATTTTCCAACCATTTTTTGTGAGATCAAGACAGATTTTGCTTAATTATAGTTATTATAGAATTGCTTATAGAAAATTATTTATAAATAAGAATAAAAAATTATGTATAAATACGAATTATAAATAAGAATTGTTAAGCAATTCTTTATAAATAAGAATTGCTTATAGACACTTATTTACAAGCAATTATTTATTTATTAATAAGAATTTATAAATAGTTCTTATTCACAAATGCGAATTACCAATTTTTAATAATTTTATGTACATATATAAGTATTGTGAAAAATTTCTATTTATAAATTATTATGAATACATAACAATTGTTTGAGACATTTATAAGAATGTTTTTTTACGTATCGTTAACGTTTAAATTAGCTTCTTTTGATCGAATCGGCGACCCGTGTGGTGACCGGGAAAGATAGAATAGTCCCACTGTAGCTCATTCATGTCGTAAGAGGCGACTAAAATGGGTACCCAGCGTCTGGGGTTTATATCAGGGGACCTCAGGGACTTGCCTTCCTTGCTAAGTACGGGCATCATGACCCGAGGCACACTAGTGATCTTTTTCTTTCCCATGGGGTTTACTATCTTTGGTAAACACGGGTGACTCACTCCTGGGATACCCTAGAGATTCTTCTCTATTTTCAACCCTCCTTCTTGTCAACCACTTTTTGTCTTTTTTTTCAACTTCACGTCTAGACCACAGTTTAATCTTTTTGGCGCAGCATAGCCATATTTGGTTCTTGCGCCAATAAACTTTGCACTCACTCACTCACTCACTCACTCACTCACTCCGATCGAATCGGCAACATTTTGATGAGCATCTCATTTGCAAAGTCTTCATGATATCACTCCTTACGTAATGTTAGTTTAACGACCTTCTTTTTGAGTCTCCAAATTTCGCCAGCCGTCAAGGCACATAGGATACTGGACTTTTACCAGAACTAAAATATTGGTAACATGAGACAATAATTTACTGAGCTAACAAATTTAATTTATGACTATTTTAATAATTTTATAAATTTTTCAAGATTAATATTGACGATTCATGCATTCATTTAATGGGTTAAGTTAGAGTGCTAGCATTCCATGGTAAGTTTATTTCATTCGATTCTAACACTCCGAAATACAATATTTCTTCCTTTGGTTTGGCATTAACCAAATTGTTTACATCCATTTAAATTCTAATACATTAGACTTGGATTCGTAATCAGGGTCTTTATCACAAAAGTAATAAGAAATTGCAAAGATGTTAATGTTAACTTGCCACAAGTTTTTCACGTAAAATATAACATGATCACCCTTGTTAGACAGTGTTAAAGAATCGTTACATTGTACCTCTTACGACATGTATGAGCTGACTACATGGTACCCAGTGTCTGAGGGTACAACCGATCATCCTGCCCCAGGTGGATTATATTATTGGACTGGCCAACCAGGTTGAAGGACCTCATGAGCTTGACTTCCAGAGGCAAGTACAGGCATCATGACACCGTGGTACCCCCGTAATCTTTTCTAATAGAGTTCAGATAAAGGTAACCTAACGATCAAGGTTTTGGACTCGTGGCTGGTGGTATTCGTTGAGTCGCGGGTTCAAGCCTTGGCCACTAAAGACCTGCCTTGTAGCCGTAGCAGATGCTCGTTAAAACTGCCATGCCTCAAAGTCCGCCCTTTTGCGTGTTGTGGAAGTTTGGAGTTGGAGGTTCCAGCTTGGGTATCGATCTCCTCACTTCACCGAAGTGCAAAATTACGAGATCTATCGCCAATAGACCTTATCAGAATATGAAACGGACTTTTCGAAATTTACTAATCGAGCCGACTTGGTAGTGGGAATGGGAGCCAACTTGAAAGTGGGAGTGTCTGCCATACTGTGAAGGGGGGTGCCAGCTCAGGTGTCGTCCTCGTCACTTGACCGTGGTTCAAAATTACAAGGTCCGTTGCCAATAGCCCTCGTGTTGCTTCTAGTGCGACGTTAATAAAAAACTAAACTAAACTAAAGCCATACTGTGAAGTAGTCCATCAGAGTATGGAAGACTTTTTCCAATTATTTCCGCTGTTGATCGAATAAATGACTAAATACAATTGTATCAATTTTTAATATTTTAATGAAATCTATTTTGAAATGGATGGCCACGATAGCGTAGTAGTCATAGTCGCAGACTCGCAGCATGCGATTTTTGTCGAGTCGTGAGTTCGAGCCTTGGTACCACAACAGACCCGCTTTTTACACAGGGTTCATGCACGTTAAAGTTGACGAGGTCGCACGTCTTCCCGTAGGCGTGGTATGGAAGTTGGGAGAGAATGGGGCCAACTGAAATGTCCTCCTTGTAATTTTGACAGAGGTTCAAAATTACAAGGTTTTTTCCAATAGACCTCGTGTTGCTTCTCAGTGAGACGTTAATGAGCAATCCCTCACTCACACAAAGTAATCGAATGAAGCCCGACGTGTTCCCTTTTTCTCCAGCATATTCTACTCTCATAGATTTACCTTCCTGAGTTTGGTGCGGTTATCGCGAATTCTAATCATATTTTCCCTTTTTCATGGGGCTTAGTGCTTTTGGTAATTACGAGAGACGCACACCCAAAATACCCAAAGGCTCCTCTATTTTCGACTCAACCAATTTTGTCAACCAATTGTCGACCCTTGTCAACCAATTTTTCTATGCTTATTCTCTTTCAAAGGTCTAGATCACTGTTGCCCCTTGTTTGGAGCAGCAGGGATCTTGCCCCATCGAAACATATTGACAGTTCCTCACTCGTCCGATAGATTTTGATTTAATGTACATCACTAAAATGGCATCCGAACTCGAACCCGCAACGTATCGTGAACAACGCTGGCCGTGAGCTCGTGGTAATGACCTCTAGGCTACTAAAGTCTTGGAAATTATATGAAAGCTATATGAATTGCAAACCAGCTTTGTTGTTGTGTTGTTTTCGTCAATTTACCGTAGCACAAATGCGCGGTTTATCACCAATAGCCTTGATGCTGCTTTGAAACTGTAACGTGTGGCCGCGATAGCCTATTGCTCATGGTTTCGGATTCGTGGCCAACGGTTTTCATTGGTTCGAGAATTGGCCGCGTCTAGACCACAGCTTAGTCTTGTTTGGCGCAGCACAGCCATATCTGGCTCTTGCGACAATAAACTTTACATTCACTCACTCACTCACTTGAGCCTTGGCCGCCTTCTTGTCAACCAATTTGTGTCTTTTCTGCAATTTCTTCTCGTCTTGACCACAGTTAAATCTTGTTTGGCGCAACATAGCCATATCTGCCTCTTGCGCCAATCAACTTTACTTTCTCACTTGACCCTTCTTGTCGATCAATCTTTATTCATCGTTTTAATGTCTAGATCACAGATTTATCTTGTTTGGCGCAGCAAGCCCACATCTGGCTCTTGCTCCAATAAGACTTCATTATCGTCGAGCCTTGGCCACTTAAGACCTACTCTACACCCGGATCTGATGAACGTTAAATCTGTCGAGGCCCAAAGTCCTCCCATGGCGTGGTGTGAAAGTTAGAAGAGGCAGGTGCCTTCTTAGGTGTCGTCCTAGTCACTTGACCGAGGTTCAAAATTATAAGGTCCGTTTCCAATAGCCCTTGTGGTGCTTCTAGTGCGACATTAATAAAAAAAAATCAAACTAAAAACTTGAGCTTAACGTTAATAAAGAGAAATGAAACTACCTTCTACCTGCCTCAACTTGAAAATGTTTAACATTTTGCCGTTTTCCGCTTGCGGAATGCATTGCATAAGCATTGATCAGTTTTAACACGTTCCGTGCATCGAAAACATTAATTTTGGGGTAAGAATAAGATAGCAAAAAATTATCACTACAGAAAATGCCTGATCACCTTATATTTTCAATGATAGGCGAACTAAGTACTTATATTTCAGTCATTTAAAAGAGGTAAACAAAAAAATTTATTTCTGTCGGATAGCTATTCTATCTGCAGTCAAAAATTACAATATTAAATCTCCTAAAGTCAATCAAAAATTGACCGGTAAGTTCATTTTACAGGGGTCGCGGTAGCCTAGTGGTCAAGGTCGTGGACTCGCGGCCGGCGGTTTTCGTTCAGTAGCGGGTTCGATCCTTGGCCACCAAAGACCCGCCGTGTAGCCGGGGCTGATGCACGTTAATTCTGTTCAGGGCCCAAAGTCCTCCCGTTGGCGTGGTGTGGATGTTAGGAGAGGGGGGTGCCAGCTCGGGTGTCGTCCTCGTCACTTGACCGTGGTTCAAAATTAAGAGGTCTGTTGCCAATAGCCCTCGTGTTGCTTCTAGTGCGAAGTTAATAAAAACTAAACTAAACTTTAGGTAATTTTAATCATCATTATTATTAATTTTCATTCATGGTGAATTACATTTTGTTCTGTGAAAATTCTTCAATATGAGATATACACAAATATATTGAGAAAGGAATTCGACATCTAAAGTCGGTTACATATTAAAGAGTATTTCTCAGTAAATATTAGAAATTTTATTTTATTATTATATATATGTACTAAAAATAAATTAATATCTAGTTACATAGCGACCACTTTAAACGCGCTTCTGAACTCCTGCTCTTATCTCTATTCTAAACTGTCCCCTTAAATGCGAGTCATTTTTTAAGCCATACACATGATATCCTTTCAAATACTTCGAACGGACACTCAAATTTATCCCGATAAGCATTTCACTTGTGCCGTGAAATAAAAGAAAGACATTCGCAGCACAGCTGTTCCGCAAATTTGAAGCCAAACGATTTCATATCCATCTATCTGGTACCAAACGCAACAAATAAAAATGGTAGAAGCAAAGGGGAAATGTTATAAATCAGACGATAAAGTGGGTGATCAAATATATTCCGGCCGACTTCTTTACTGATAGCCCATCTTTGGAAAGCAGATTTACGATATTCTCTTCCTCCAGTTCTCGTCTTCGTGTTTTTATTCTTTATTTCTGATTCCCATATATTTGAATTGTAAGTGCAGTTTACAATGTATTCTCTCAAAGCAATGGAATTTATAACTTTAAAGTTTTATCAAATATGATCTATTTAAATGATGTTAGAATTTATTTTAAATGATGAATGTCGAAACGTTTGAAATAATATTTTAAAGTATCCATATTATTTTCTCTCGAATCTCGTAAATCATCTGCTATGTAAAGATGTATAAAAATGGGGAAAAAACTAGTAATTTTCAGTGTTAAATAGATATATTGTTGCAGATTTAAAAATCTTCCAGATCGGTTTCTGGAAAATTTAGAAGGTAAAACTTTAATAACACTGTCGAACATTAATTTTTCAAGTTCATAAATTTAACGGATAATTAAGTTTATTCGAAAAATAAAATTAGAGAAAAGCTCTGTATTGTTCACATTAATGCTTAATAAGAATCAACACCCATGTGGTGACTAGGTGTGAAGGAATAACCCCACTGTAGCTCATGTGTGTCGTAAGAGGCGGCTAAATGGATACCCATTGTTTGGGGGGGGGGTAGATGGACACCCTGCCCTTGGCAATTGTGGCTGCCGTAGCCTAGTGGTCATGGCTACGGATTCGTGGCCGGCGGTTTTCGCTCAGTCGTGGGTTCGATCCTTGGCAGCTAAAGCCCCGGGGCTGATGCCCGTTAAATCTGAAGAGGCCTAAAGTCCTCCCGTTGGCGTGGTGCGGAAGTTATTAAGGTAGGTGCCAGCTCGGGTGTAGTCCTCGTCACTTGACCGTGGTTCACAATTACGAGGTCCGTCGCCAATGGCCCTCGTGTTGCTTCTAGTTCGACGTTAATAAAAACTAAACTAAACTCGATGACCTCAGTGGCCTGAATCCTATTGAAATTAAACGGTCATCAAAGAATTCCTTATACACTGGTGGCCACATCAAATGCAACACCCTTAAGGAAGCATGCAAACCATGTGAAATTTATATCATGCGTTTGCGACGATGAGCTATGCAAATCATTGGCATTGCAGCGCAGACGCACATCACGGGCGATAGTAGCGCCACTCGCAAGAGCTATATAAGGGGAGAACAGATTGGCGATTTGAAGTACAGATATTTTTTTTTTTTTTTTTACCTCGTGGAAGACATCGAGTGTCTTTTGACCAAGTTTCTGAATTCGACCGAGGAAGAATAGTAATCTATAGGGATTGCGTATTATCCTTCAGAGAAATCGGTCAACATGTTGGACGAAACCAAGCAACTGTGATGTGGATCTGTGATCGCTGGATGCAGGAGGGACCGACGATGGCCCATCGCACCCACCTCGTTGCACCATTGCCATTGATGACAGGCAGATTGTGCGCATGGCAGTAATGGATCTCCCAGCCACATCACGTTCCATAGCACAACAGATTCAGTCTGCTACGCATAATTCGGTGTCCGCTCGTACCATTCGACGCCGTTTGCAACAGAGTGGAATGTCCTCAAGGCGTCCATTGCTTCGTTTACCCTTGACTCGAAACCACAGGTGTTTGCTCCGCCAATGGTGCGATGAATGGCGGACATGGACAACGAAATGGAGCGACATTGTGCTTACTGACTAATCCCGCTTCTGCCAGCAACGTCACGATGGTCGGATTCGAGTTTGGAGACACCGTGCTGAGAGGCTGCTGAACTGTTGCGTTATGCATCACCACACTGGTCCTGCACCCGGTATCATGGTTTGGAGTGGTATAGGATTTCTCTCCCGTATCCCTCTAGTACGCATTACCGGTACACTGAACAGCCAGCGCTACATCTCTGAGGTGTTGGAACCCGTGGTCCTCCCATACATTCAGCGCTTGCCATCAGCCATATTCCAACAGGATAATGCGTAACCACACGTGGCACACAATGTTCAAGAGTTCTTTACCCATCAGATTGAATTGCTTCCTTGGCCTGCTTGTTCTCCCGATCTATCGCCAATCGAAAACGTGTGGCCCATGCTTGCACAACGACTGGACCGGGATACACGACCCGTTGCTACACCAGATCAAGTTTGGCAATGTGTAGAGGCTGCATGGACAGCTGTACCCCAAGGATACATCCAAAGCCTCTTTGATTCTATGCCGAGGCATGTGGCAGCGGTTATAGCCAACAATGGCGGCTACATTAGTTACTGATTTTGTCAACATCCACACTTCACAAAAGGCTGTAATTTTAATCGTTTGATCTTTGTATAACATGTTATCTGCCAAATAAATTTCGCTATGACATCTCTGGCCCTTCTGGGTGTTGCATTTTGTGTGGCCAACAGTGTATATGTAAGCACTTCCATTGTTAGGTTTGGGGTGTCTGGAATGACTCCTTCTTTCTAATTCCAGCAGTAATTGATCTGTATCTCAAGTGAAGCAATAAAAGTTTGAATTATGTCCAGGTACACTTCGGAATTCATTAAAATCAAAGAATTAGTTCATGCAGACGATTTTTATTGATGCCATTCATAATCTTACGAAATGAGCTTTCAAAAATATATTTAAGAAAACTTATAAGTAAATCGCTGGATTCTTCCAACGTTTATCATTTGCGCAAAATTGGATTAAAACTTACTAGTGCTGTTCACGCGAATTTATGTTTAAAAAACGGGGTTTCGCATTTAGAAAGTGAGATAAGAGAATTAAATATAGACATATAAAATAAGTAATGATGTTGAAAGCCTTGCTACATATATTATATATGTTAAAAATACAAAAAACAAACGCGTACTCTTTGTTTTTTGTATTATTAACTTGTTAAAAATAAAACATGTAAACATATTTGCATGCTAAAGTTAGTTTGGATGGCTGCAGTTTTTCGTATTTTCCATTCATCGATTGGCGGGAAAGCTTTTTTTTCCATTTAAATAGCTCCAAAGAAAAAAAAATAGAGTTTAATCGAACTTTCTTAAGATTTCATTAACTAAAAGGAAGGTCGTCCTTATTCTACGACCAATCCACCTTAGAGGCATTTTGTCATTCAAATAACCATGAATACATTCGACTATATGGAAGGAAACTAATGTTAATATTAATCTAATACTTTTTGATTCTCAAGAATCTCTGAGCGTCCAAATAGACTGTGACTGATCTTCGCTTCTCTGATTGCCCCATAACAGAATTACTTTTTTACACCGACTTTCGAAAATGTTTTAAAATATTTTTTAAGGACCGGTAAACTCACAAACGTAGCATTAAAAAAGGAGTAAGAATATTTTGAAAAGTCGGAGGGGGAAAGTAATTTCACAGAAACATTCATTATTTTTTGTTCTTTTAGATGTACTTGATTGCATTCCAATGGATCAAATAGTAAAGATTTGAGAACATAAGTAGAATTCCATAGGATTAACAATAAGCTGACGAAATCAAAATGGCGGGGAGACGGGAGACTTAAGCAAGCGTGAAGCGATATCCTGAGAATGTATACGTGACTCAACTCTTCACTAGAAGTCCATATGAATCGGATTCTGTGGCAGGAAATTGTCTGGTTACTGCCGTATTCACCGGTAACTGGATGGCCACGGTAGCCTAGTGGTTATGGTTTCAGACTCGTGGCTTGTGGTTTTCGTTGAGTCGAGATCTGTGTGGTGACCGGGAATGACAGAATAATACCACTATTGTTCATGCATGTCGTAAGAGACGACTAAAATGGGTACCCAGCGACTGGGGGTATAGCCGGGCACCTTGCCCCTGGGGATTATATCAAGGGGCCTCAGGGACTTGCCTTCGTTAGGTAAGTATGGGCATCATGACACCGAGCCCCCCCCTAGTGATCTTTTTCATTCCCATGGGGTTTACTTTCTTTGGTAAACACGGGTGACCCTAAAGATCCTTCTCTATTTTCGACCCTCCTTCTTGTCAACCAATTTTCGTCTTTTCTTTCAATTTTTTTTTTCACGTCTAGACCCCAGTTAAATCTCGTTTGGAGCAGCATAGCCATATCTGGATCTTGCTCCAATAAACTTTACACTCACTCACTCACTCGTTCACTAGAAGCCCATATAAATCGAATCTGTGACACATTGATGATGTGTCACAAATTCGAAAGCTGGTTCAGATTAAATCGCGCTTGCGCAGTAAGCGAATTTTCGCATGTTTTAAGTTGTGCGTGTATGTGAATAGTTTTGCGTTTGGATACATTTCAGCTCATACGAACAATGGATGGCTCCCCCACCATTTTTTTTCTCTCTTCCTGGCGAAGAATGCAGATTTTTTTATAAGTTTCATTTTAAGATTTAAACAACTCAGGCGGATTTGTCGTGATGTTCGTTGATTCACCACTCCGTCAGTGTCAATAAACTGGCGTGTTATTTCCTTGAAAGCCTTTTTTTTTTTCGAATAGCTCACCACATTAGTTTCCTTGTTTCTGTGACCCGTGTGGTGACCGGGGATGACAGAATAGTCTCACTGTAGCTCATGCATGTCGTAATAGGCGACTAAAATGGGTACCCAGCGTCTGGGGGTATAGCCAGGCACCCTGCCCCTGGGGATTATATCAGGGGACCTCAGGGACTTGCCTTCTTCAGGTAAGTACGGGCATCATGACCCCGAGGCACCTTAGTGATCTTTTTCTTTCCCATGGGGTTTACTGTCTTTGGTAAACACGGGTGACGCATTCCCGGGATACCCTAGCGATCCTTCTCTATTTTCGACCCTCTTTCTTGTCAACCATTTTTACCTTTTTTTCAACTTCACGTCTAGACCACAGTTTAATCTTGTTTGGCGCAGCATAGCCATATATGGCTCTTGCGCCAATAAACTTTACATTCACTCACTCATTCCTTGTTTCTGTTCAAATCAAGTGATACTTTGTTGTAAAAGCTAACACTAATTCCTTTTTAAATTGTATGAAATAAACTTTACTTACAGCCATTTCGCAGGAGAAGTTGAAAGATAGGTGAAGTTCCCGTTTGATTTTATTAACGTCGCTCTAGGAACAACACGGGCTATAGGCGACGGACCTCGAAATTTTGATCCTAGGTCATGTGACGAGGATCAAAATGGACACCTGACGAGGACACCTGAGCTGGCAACCCCTCTCTCCTAACATCCACACCACGTATATAGGAGGCCTTTGGGCCCCGACAGATTTAAAGTGTATCAGCCCCGGCTACACTGGGGACTTTAGTGACTTCAAGGCTCTAACCAACGACTCGATGAAATACCACGGTCTATGACCGCTGTTTTTTCCACTAGGCTGCCGCTGCCATGAAGTTTCAATTCAAATGATAAAGCAGTAGAGGTCACTGGATCTGTTTTGACCAATGAGAATTATTTAATAACCGCAGGTTAGAAAACTCGGAGTTAAGTAACTGGAGTTTAAAACATAGCGTAAGAAAATGAATTTTTAAACCGGCTGTTTACTTTTTCTTGACCTCTGTTTTCTAACTTCGGGTTTCATAGTCCGGGGGAAACAGCCATTAGATTTATCGAGATAAATAGAATTCTTTATTATAATATTTGGCTTGAAACGTGATTAGTTAACCCCTCTACCTTACCAATTTGTTTTGAATTATTTATTGTAGATTGAATAAATTTATAAAAGAGATTTTTGACTTATCGTTATTGCATCAATGTCCTTTGATAATAACGAAGACCTTTCGTTTCAAATTGATAAACATTGTTACTAAAAGCTTTCCTTAAATTTAGATATGAAAATAATAAAATTTCAACTTACAAAAAATAAGTAAGAAAATCGGTTAAGAAACTCAATATCTTATTCATAATTTTTAAACAAGCTAAATCCTTATGAAGAAAGTGGCTTAAATGTTTTCAAAATGACCGAGAAGTCGTTGAAGATAACTCATGTCCGGGTCACCCTTAGCAGTGAAAGACATGTGAAAATATTTTAAGAAATCGGCAAACTGGTTCAATCTGACCGTTGCTTTCGTGCGATTGGAATTGACAAAAAATTCATGTGGCCGCGGTAGCCTAGTGGTAATGGTTTCAGACTCTTGGCTGGCGTTTTTCGTTGAGTTGCGGTTTCGAGCCGTGGCCACTAAAGAACCACCGTATAGCCGGGACTGATGCACGTTAAATCTGTCGGGGCCCAAAGTCCTCTCATTGGTGTGGAAGTTAAGAAAGGTGGGGTGCCAACTCAGGTGTCGTCCTCGTCACGTGACCGCGGTTCAAAATTATAAGGTCTGTCGCCAATAGCCCTTATTCTGATTTTTACAACTTACACTGGTTTCGGGCCCACGTCGGAGATTATTGTAACGAAATTGCCGATTTCTTTGCAAAATTCGCTATCACTTATAGCGAGAAAATGAATGTCCCTACCCCTCGGTCTCGTATAGTTATGACTTTAAAAAATAAGCTTCTTTCTCACTGGGAGGTCTGGTGGTCAACTTGTAATACTGGTATTCGGGTTCAGTCATATATTCCTAGACCAAATTTGAGTTTTTATGCAAATTCTAGTTTTATTGCACGCTTCTTAACCGGTCATGGTCCCTTCATTTCTTATTTAAATCGTTTTAATTTAAAAAGTACAAATTTATGTCTCTGTGGCTCTGTTGGAGATGCTGACCACTACGTTTACTCTTGCCCTTTTACCAGAGATTTTCATTTAAAATGTCCTGTTGTTGAAGCGAAACCTATTTGGCTGAGGTCCGTGTGTGAAAATCCCTACTTACAATCTAAGCTTAAATCCTGTATACTCACGGCTCGTAAAATTACCCAACAAATTTATTAATTGTTTCAAACTTTTATTATATTTCTCAATATTTTTATCATCCCTTACCATGTAGCTATAATTATATGTCTTGTATGTATGTTCACACCTTTGCCTAATACTTCATTTTTGTTTACGAGTTTGTGGACGTTTTTGTATTGTGCTATTTAACCTGTTGTGCATCTTATTTCTGCAAGAAAATCTCAACTGTTACTTGTGTTTTTGTTATGTATATTTTTTCTTGTGCAAATACCTTGTACATTTTATTTGACCTTTATTTCAAAATTATGTAAATCTTATGTTATTTTGTCAATAAATGCTGAGTGCGGGGGTGATTGTTTCCCGGGGGGGTTGCAGCTGTAAGCGCTTTGGGTGAGCTTGGTCCCCTTGGGTATTCTGCCAATAGCCCTCGAGTTGCTGCTAGTACGACGTCAATAAAAAAATTGACAAAGAATCCATACGGCACATTTTTCCACCAAGACAATGCGTCGGCTCATTCTACATTGTCTGTCAAGATATATCTAGCCATGTACAGCATCTCAGTGTTTGACCATCCGCTTTATTCCCCACAACCTGCACCATGAGATTTCTGTCAGTTTCCTAAGGTGAAATTAAAAGGAACAAGATACGAGTCCGTTGAAGCTGCGAAAGCAAAACCGTTGTGCGTCCGGAAGGAGCTGACAGTAGATGACTTCCAGCACTGATACGACCAATGGAAGATTCGCATGGAGCTTTGTAAGGGTAGAGGAGGGGTGTATATTGAAGATGATAATAAGTTAATATGTATGACATCAAAATATAATGTCTTATAGCGTCAGTCTCGTTATAAAATAGCCACATCTTGTATATCAAAATTATTATACCATAAAAACATTTTGAGTACTTTAGATTAGATACTAATGACTAAAGCAATTTATGCTTAATGTTTTAATATTAAAACCTTTTTAATTAGCCACCAAATGGTGTTATTTTTTTTTAAATAATGTATAAATTCGTCATTAGAACACTTTTCTAAATGCTCGTGACTTCTTTGCTTTCGTTTTATGGCAGGAATAATAACATTTTGCTTAAAGTATAATTTCTTGAATAATTTATCGTTTGCTTTAATTTCAATTACATTTAGTTTTAAATTAAAGCAAACGATAAATTATTAAAATAAATATATTTAAATTACATTAATTTTAAATACATTCATTTTAATAATTTATCGTTTGTTTTAATTTCAATTACAATTACCATAAATATCTAATTTAGTAATTTATCCTTTGTTTTAATTTTTATATCTGAACTATAGTCCCCTTCGTTATTTTAATTTTTGCTTTAATTCTCGTATTTATTTGAATAATTTAATATTTATCTATTCCTAGAACTGAATTTCAAACTACCCCAGAAACCTTTGTACTAAGGGTTAAATTCATGAAATGGAACTGGATCCTTAACTCTAAAGCTTCGTGGGCTGACAGAAAGCAAATTTTGTGAATGAGTTGGAATTTCAAGTATTCTATGTACGAATACTGAAATGATATTAGATCCTCGATCCTTCGCAATTTCATCTCCTCCGACCAAATTTTAGCGGGAATTTATATCCAAATGAAAGGAATTCACAAAATGAATTACTGTGAACCCTTTCACATTTTACCATTTTATTACGCCAGTATAAACTCCTAAACATGCATGTAGGATATCGCATTCATCTGCCATACGTATAGATCCTTTCCTTCATGACCATGATGCATTGCGCGAGACCTTTGCATTTTAAAAAGGTTGATATAGAGAGTTCTCAGAGACGTAGAATATGTTTCTTGTAGTTAATGACGTTTTCAATGTAAAATTAAATGAATAAATTCTCGAAACTCGCTGCGTATGTATTCGGCAAAATCACTTTATGAGAAAAAACAAATTTTCAGTACGATGAAATTTGCTTTATAGCCAACCAAGGGGCTATTGTTTTGGAGTACCAGATCACTTTTCAATTTTTTATCATTTGATTCAATTTTAATTACATTTAGATATAATATTCAAATTAATAATGAATCGTTTGCTTTAATTTTAATTACATGTAGCTGATATAATATTCAATTTAATGATTTAATAATTTTCCGGTATTAAAATTAATCCTTTAATTTTAATATCGGAAAGTTTACTATTGTCCATTTCTCGATATTTCATCTTTTACTTTAATTCTCATATTTAATTGAGTAATTTAATAATAATTATAAAAAAGTGCAACTTGGGTGGCTAACTCCGTCCTTTACAAAGCTGTGCATAGAACTTTTTTTAACATTGAGTTTTATTTGGTTTTTGATAAATAATGACAGATTTTTTTAAGGACAAAGATTACACTTTTGATTTCTTCAAAAAATGAATAACATTTATATTGATACATTATTTTTAAGAGGGTCGTTCAATAAGTCTTACATATTCGAAGAGATGGCGCTCGTAGCATCAAAAATTATTTGCTTTGAGTAAGTATTATGACTCACTGGACAGCTGTTGAAGTCTCAGTTACTCGTATTTGTGACCATGACGCCTTTCACATCTCAAAACCTTTTCGTCACTTTTCTTGACGATGAGATCACCCTCGCTTTCTTTGGAAAAGATTCGTCCGAAGCAATCCAAAATTTTGATTCTTGCTTGATTTCCGGTCCATAATGATGTATCCAGGTATCACCGATGGTGACAAATCCATGCAGCAGTAATCAAATTTCAATATAGCAGTAAATGACCACCAAATTAAAACTAACTTATGAACCAACGGCATATTTGTTTTCGTTATGTTTAATAGATGGCAGCACCCAGTGGTTGCAATAATTTATCTTAATGATACCGTCTGTCTTCAAACACAAGTATTTTTTGAACCACCTTCGTGTTTATGTACAAAGATTGATTAAAATGTACGTATTTGACAATGGATGGCGTTGCTAAAAGAAATAGGAGTCACCATTGGGTACTGCCATCTGTTAAATGGAGCCGAAACAAATTTGACATTGATTGACAGTTTAGCAAAGGTTTTTTTTTATCAGTGATAAATAGATGTGATCATTATTTTAGCTATCCATTTAAAAGAAGGTTTGTGTTCCATGGTCTTGGAAGAGGCGTGACCAATATCATTACAGACAAAAAATCGAAAGAGAAGAAATCAAAGATTTCTTAAACATTCGATTAGAACATTTGTCTGAAGACACTGTAACTACTTCAAGTGTGCAAATAGTCCTTAAAATGTTATACTCGCATAACAAACGTTAGGGCAACAAGAAATTTATCTGATTGTAAATATTGATATTAATATTTAAAATTAATTGCAATAAAATGTACATAGTACTATATCTATGTATCTTATCAATTAACGCAACTTCCACTCTAATTGGATTAATACTGTAAATAAATGTTTTAATTATTATTGTAAAAAGAAAAAAAATAACAAAAACTGAAGAAATATTTAAAAAAATTATTAAGACATAGTATTAAAAATACAAAAAAGATAATTATGCGCTGCAAATAAATTTAGATAATGACTCTGCAAATGCAAAATTAATAAATTAAAAGAAAATACATTCCGACAGAAAGAAAAATGGAATGAAATGAAAATAGGATAATGGGAAGAAAATGAAATATTACATAATTAATGCTACCACAGGTTTCATACTTTTGATGCGTGGTTGTTCTAGAATTAAGGTCCAAACTGTCTAACTCAACAATTCTTTTAATAAAATCTGGAATCAGAACAAAAATCAATTCAACGAAGAACAGCAAAAAGTATCAGAATAAAAAAAAAATTAAAAATTTAACACCTTAAATATAAAAAAAGATTTAAGACTTCAAATGAAATGAGCTTACGGAAAGTGTGCGCACGCACGGGACCGGGCGATTTTTTTAGTTAAGCCTAATCTTCTATACATTATATATATATAATTCGATATAAAAACCAACGTTTTTAAAAACAACGTTTTTATATGGTGGCAAAGTTTATTAAAGAAAATTATTGAAATATTAGTTAAAACTGTTGGTTATTTTTAACTTTAAAATTTACTTAAAAAGAGACATTTGTGAGCGTATTAAAAAATTCATAATACTCATAAAATCAAAACATGCATTTGAAAGTTTGTAAGTCATTCTATTAAAAAAAATGGGAACCAGAATTCAGAAAAAATTATTGTGATAAGACATGGTGCCAAATATTGGAAACTTTCTTTCTTGCTCATGATTATTGACTAAAAGTCAGCAACCCTTACTATCTCGGAGATAGTATCTCCCCTTTGTGAGTACAATAGTTTTACGAGGCGTCATGTGGTGTGGGGAGTGCCCGGTGTTCCCAGAGGGGGAAAAATTTTTTTCCTCAATCCTAAAAGCGCCTAGAGGAAAGAATATTTTGACTTATTAAAATTATAGAAATATTAGTTAAAACTTGTCGCAAACGTCTAAATATTGCATTGTTAGGCGAGTACGAACGATTCCCGAAATTTCAAAGCTCTAGCTTGATGGGAAGTTGGTTAAATTAACGATCGAAAATTTGATGACACACACACTCACACACACACACACACACACACACACACACCAAGTGAAATTCAGAAAAACGTTGTAAAAAGCGAAATACCACTGACTGACTCATCACGAGATCTCAAAGACTATAAAACCGATTGACTTGAAATTTAGCATAGTTACTCATTTTGCGATGTAGACGCTCACTAAGAACGGATTTTACGGAAGTCTTATCCAAAATGTAATTTTCTACTCTTATCCGTCGGTTATGTTATTTTTGGCGACTTTATCGCCAAAAATGACATGACCGACGCCAAACGGAATATATTTTTTTATATGACCTCTTTGTAAAAATACTAATCAATTGATTGTTTTTGGCGATGAATTCGTGGCAGGTTTATCCTCAATACTTTCGCGCATCCATTTGAAGCATTAGTACCCCTTGTCTTGCAATTTCGATACCAAAGCATCAACATTTACTGCATTAAACATATCGAACGTGTTCAATGTTGTAACATTATTCTATCTCGAAGGGAATTTTTATGTGCAACAATTCCTCAATTTTTGAAGATGGATCCGGCGTTTTAATACACAAACGCGTCAAAATACCTGTGTAAAGTGACATTGTCAAGGAGACGACATATAACTCTTTCCAATTATACCTGACCCATGTGGTGACAGGGAATGCTAGAATAGCCCCACTGTAGCTCATGCATGACGTAAGAGGCAACTAAAATAGGTACCCAGCAACTGGGGGTATAGCTGGGCATCCTGCCCCTGGGGATTATATCAGGGGACATCAGGGACTTGTCTTCTTTAGGTAAGTACGGGCATCATGGCCCCGAGGCACCCTAGTGATCTTTTTCTTTCCCATGAGGTTTACTGTCTTTGGTAAACACGGGTGACGCACTCCCACGATACCCTAGCGATCCTTCTCTATTTTCGACCATCTTTCTTTTCAGTCATTTTTTTTGACGTCCAGACCACAGTTAAATCTTGTTTGACGCAGCATAGCCCCATCTGGCTCTTGCGCCAATAACCTTTACACACATTCACTCACTCACACACTTTCCAGTTACACTTTTATCTATATATATTTCGTTACAATAGGAAGATATTTCCCTTCAACTGTCCTTATGAACATTTCCTGAACGTTACTTGATTCAAAGAACTCAACTTCCAGTTATGTAAAGCAGAGTTCATATATTCGAGGAGTGAATGTTCAGCGAGACTGAAGCTGTAAAATATTTTATTTTGATTTCATACATATTTACTTATTATCACCTTCAATATGTACCCCTCCTCTATCCCGACAATGGGCCGCGGTAGCCTAGTGGTCAAGGTCGTGAACTAGCTGCAGGCTGTTTTCGTTCAGTCGCGGGTTCGATCCTTGGCCGCCAAAGACCCGCAGTGTAGCCTGGGCTGATGCACGTTAAATCTGTTCGGGGCCCAAAGTCCTCCCGTTGGCGGGGTGTGGTTGTTAGGAGAGGGGGGTGCCATCTCAGGTGTCGTCCTCGTCACTTGACCGTGGTTCAAAATTACGAGGTCCATCGCCAACAGCCCTCGTGTTGCTTCCAGTGCGACGTTAATAAAAAACTAAACTAAACCATTATCCCGACAACGTGCTGTAAGTCATCCTCTGTAAATTCCTTCAAAACTTTCACTTTCACAGCTTCAACGGTCTCAAATCTTGTTCAATTTAATGTAAATTTCACCTTAGGAAACAGATTGAATTCGCATGGCGCAGAGATCGGGCGAATGAAGTGGATTATCTAATGCTGGAATGCTGTGCTTGACTAGAAACATCTTGACAGATAATGTGGAGTGACTTGACCTTCCACAGTTCGGGTCATTTTTTTCCTTTTCTTTTCCCAGAATTGAGCAGGAACGTGAAGGTAGTAACTTTGATTTACAGTTTGACCTTCAGGAAATCGGTGAAGGTACACAAACCCATGAATATCAAAAAAAATCATCAATACTTTCAATTTTTATTTGTTCATTCGAGCTTTTTTGGCTCTAGGTGAAGATTGGCTTTTCCAGTATATGGATTGGTGCAAATTTCACTATTCGTTATACGTTATTTTCATTTCCAATCAGTTTGGATCATTTTCAATGGCATTTAAAGTGTCAGCATAAACATTTTTAAGAGTTTCTTGATGTTCAAAATGAGAATGTTAGGCACCATTTTGGCACACACATTTTCCATGTTAAAACTGTTATGTTAATTTTGCGTACGGATTCTTCGTCAATTCCGACAGTTTCAGCAATCGCACGAATACTTAACCCGATATCGAACCAGATTACTGATTTTTTTCGATATTATCATCCGTTTTTGACATGGAAGGGTGACCCGGGCTTGAATCATTCTCAACGTCTTTTCGGCCATCTTCAAAAGCCTTAAACCACTCAAAACATGTGCACACAATAAACATTCGTTGCCGTACATTTCTTTCACTACATAATAATTTTTAGTATCGGGTTTTCCAGGTTTCAAGTGAAAGTTCACAACAATTCTTTGTTCACTTATCATTCTTCCGGCGAAACAACAAAAAAATTCGAGATAAAAACCAACGTTTTTATACGGTGGCAAAGTTTATTAAAAAAAATTATTGAAATTTTTGTTAAAACTTGTCGCAAATGTCTAAATATTGCATTGTTCGGCGAGTAAGAACGATTCCCAAAGTTTCAAAGCTCTAGCTTGTTGGGAAGTTGGTTAAATTAACGATCGAAAATTTGATGACACACTGATACACACAGACAAACACATACCAAGTGAAATACATATAAACGTTAAAACTAACTAAAATTAATTAATTCATCCGGTAAATTTAATGATTGGAATGCAGTTTAGTCCAACCACCCTTGGCGACAAGAATTACTTGGCGGTATTTTGCCAAATGTGACTATACTGGTCCATTTCGTGGCCTTAACGTTCAGAGAAAATTAATCGCCAAGTTTGGCAATTTTTGAAATCGCTCCAAGTGGTTGGGCTAATCTGCATTATTAAAAAGAAATTATTGAATTAATAGTTAAAACTTGTCGCAAATATCTAAATATTGCGTTGTTACGCAAGAAAAAACGATTCCCCAAGTTTCAGAGCTCTAGCTTGATGGGAAGTTGGTTAAATTAACGATCGAAAATTTGATGACACGTTGATACACACACAGACAGACACACACCAAGTGAAATACATAAAAACGTTGTAAAAAATAACTCAATTGCTAACGAATGCTATGGATATACGGATTTGTTAACAGAAGCGAGGGGCACTGCATTGAAAAGAGAAGGTTTCACGCTAAACAGCTATCCATCGCTGGCGTAGGCATAATTCTGTTGCAGCATCAGGCTCTCTGTTTAATAGCCACGCCCCGTTAATTGAAGTGTAGTAAAAAAGAACAGAGGGGAGACGGAAGAGTAAGAAATACTGAGAAAATAAGGTTATGTCAATAAGAAGGGTATTAGTATGATATGCATGGATATCTTCTGATGTATGTAAATTTGATAAGATTAGGTTTCATCGTTTCTGGAACAATTAAAGGAGGCATCCGTATAGTATTCAGGTACGCGCATTCTCTGAAATATTATAAAATTTATTACTTATCTCAGAAACGGACTTTACTATGAATAGCATTCCACTTATTTGAGGATTAATAAAAACTATTTTGAATGTAATTGACTATTTTAATTAATTTTTCAATGACTGCCCTGAAAATGAAATATAGATCTTGTGATAAGAGTGAACGTTAAGATGTCAGATGAGTCAGGCAATAGGATAGCGTCACAACTTTTTATTCTATCGTTTGGTCTTTTAAATTTTCTGGATAATCTACAGAGACTCACCAGTGCATTCAATTAACTAAAGGTTCAAAACAAAACACTATTTTTAAAAGAATTACCGATTCTAGGTGCTAATTAAAATTTCGAAGCCTTCTTATCTTTTTTTTTTGAGCGAAGTTAGTTATTATTCTAGCACCGCTGCAATATTTGCCAAACTTCATTCAATCTTTTTAACACTTATTTTCTTTCTGTTTTATGTCCTTTACAGCTCATTACTTTCTCCTCGAGAGGTGATATTTCGAAATCCGAAATTTCAATAAAGTAGAAACATAACTCACTAAAATGATTACTCTGCGGACCGCTAATATATTTTTAATTAATTGAAACCTCGTTAATTACCACTGTGAGGATAAAATAAACAACAAAGAGGGGGGAGCGAACCTGATAAATATTTTTTCCCTCAATTTTGCTTCTACTTCAATGAATTTCTCGGAAGCATTGCTGATTAAACCGTAATATACTGTTGTCCGTAATAACTTTACGGTCTTGTTAAATCCAAGTTAATGAAACGAAGGGCAATCAATTAACTCGGCGACAACTTCAAAAAGAGATGTTGATCCAGAAAATTCACAAAATAAAATATTTTTCTCTCGAACAATTTAGAGAAGGGGGTAATGATACATTGACGAATATTTATGGACTATCGGAAATTTCCTTTTTTTTTTTTTTTTCATCTCCTTGCTGTAGATTACATGGGTGAGTAACTGCCTCTCTGTCTCTTTTGTGATAGCTTGATTTCGAATTGAAAAGATGGATTGTTTGTTTCCAAAGAATAAATTGATTTTAAACAAGGGCACTTTGAATTAACAGTGAACCACTGCCCGCATATATTTTATTCTTGACAGCTTCCGAATTGTGTAACTCACAAAATAATGAATCATCTGTCGTTCTGAAGTAAAGTTATTAACATTAAAATAAATAAGAACACGAGAGTGATTGTAAATGAGCATGAAGGGTTCCTTCGAAATGATGGAACATTTTGCATGTTTTACCGTTTGATTCATTTTTATATGAAGCACATTGGAGATACCGAGGAATAAAATACTGAATTCAAGACACCTGGTTTTTATGACATAGTGCGATTTAAAATTATAATTACAGTTTAGATTTTTTTATGTTCCATATAAAGATATTTCAATCATTTTACAGAACAGCAAAAGTGGATTTTAATCAAAAAGGTTTTTTTCTCTTATTAAATCCCTACTATTAGCTCACACACTCTCTCTCTCTATATATATATATGTTGCTCAAATTTTCAATCGTTAATAAAATACTATTTATTCATCCACTCAAGTTCAAATACATCTTTTTTAAACTTGTAGTGGATGACACCTGATGTTAAAACAGTTTTTTCAAATATTAATTCATTAATTAAATTTAATTCGTGAAAATGTAGTTCAGCCCAACCACTTGGCGTGATTTCATAATTGACAAATTTGGCGGGTTTTTTTTTTGGCTGAACGTTTAGTCCGCGAAGCAGACCAACGTAGCCACATTTGGCAAAATACCGCCAAATAATTTTTGTCGCCAAGAGTGGTTGGGCTAAACTGCAACCATTTAATTTGCCAGATGAATAAAGAAACAAGCCAATGCTTCTATTATGTCATTTGTCTTACCATGGCAAAGTTGGTACAGCGTCAGAGTAGAATCTTCATGCCTTCGGATCGAAGCATAATTTTTTTTTAATTAATTAGGAGGTAAAAATTTATTTTATATAAGATATTTATCAAGATATAAATTTAAGAAGAAATACCGTCAATGACGAAGAGTGTAGATCGCTTGAAAAAAGTTTCTTTTACCACTTAATATTGTGATTCTGTAATATGTAGATATTCATATTTATGTTAATTGTAATTGTTTGATAAAAAGTAAATAAAATAAAAAATTTCTTTGTTGACCTAAGTAGGAATTGACTTTAATTTTTTTTTTGATATCACTTGTTTTTTAGTTGAATATTTTCATGAATTTTAAGATATATTTGCATTTAAGTACCATTTTTAAAAATAATGTTCCTTAAATATAATAAATAGTCTACACCTCGTATATAGAACATTACTCAAAAAGAAGTGAATTTACATTTTGAATGATATTACAGTATATAAAAAAAAATTATAGAACTATGTAATTTTGGAAATTTTAATTTTTTTTCTCATGTAAACAATCATTTCTCAAAATTAAAGTATTACCCAAAAAAAATGGAAGCTAACTATGTGGATAGGTAACTTTTATAGAAGCATAAGAAATTTGGGACCATTTGGTTCAATAGTTTTTTTAGGGCCGCGGTAGCCTAGTGGTCAAGGTCGTGGACTAGCGGCCGGCGGTTTTCGCTCAGTCGCCGGTTGGATACTTGGCCGCCAAAGACCCGCCGTGTAGCCGGGGCTGATGCAAGTGAAATCTGTTCGGGGCCCAAAATCCTCCCTTTGGCGTGGTGTGGATGTTTGGAGAGGGGGTGCCATCTCAGGTGTCGTACTCGTCACTTGAACGTGGTTCAAAATTACGAGGTCCGTCGCCAATAGCCCTCGTGTTGCTTCTAGTGCGAAGTTAATAAAAATACTAAACTAAACCGACACTTGCTGGTATACATTTTTATTTCTTATTCGAGACATAACATGATATTCTGAGCAAACTCCGACCTTACAAATCACTTTCCGAATTAGAAATTTACTACACAACGTTTCTTTTATGCAGTGCTTCAGGTGTCGTTTCTCCTTCCTGCATGGTCTAAATGCGCTGTAATACTAATCGTTTTCATATCCTAACCTCTTCTACCTTTTATGTGATTTTGACGTTCGTCTAATCATTCCTTCCAGGTGTTGCAATTTTAATGGCAAGCAGTGTATTAGCTAATAATTTACTACTAACTATAGTCCACTGTGTTTTTTAACTTATTTATAGTTTAATATAAAACTGAAGAGGGGTCAAAATCTGATACGTGGTTGTCTTATTGAAAAAAAATTTCTACAAAATAAAATTTTATTACAACATATGTGCAAATTTCATGCAAATTAGTGTAATTCAAAAAGGATCAATACGTAGATAATGGAATATATACATTTCTGGCAGCTATAAACTACAAATTTTCATTACATTCTCAGTTACTGTTAAAGGATCCTTAGAAGAAAGTTGCGTTTTGTATGAAGCGTAAGTCTTTGCTTAAGAATTGTCAATATATGGATTACACCTTTTCAGCCGAAAGAAAAGTTTTATACATAATGTATCCCTACATTTTACACTGACACTTAAATTTACTACAAAAGAAAATAAATTAAGCATCTGTTCCAGAACAGTGTAATCCTATTTTATTAACAGGTTGTTGTTTTGAAAAAGTGGCGTCACCAAATATGTGTGGGCATGAAATAAAGGATACATGGAGATAGGTTCAAAAGATTCACGTTAAAATACATTACGGTTGTAATAAATACAGTTAGGTTGCTTTTTTTTAGTATTGAAACAAAATACTATTGTCTATTTTAATATTTATGATTTGCCCTTAATTTTATACTTAATTTAATAAATTTTTATGGCAGAATCGCCTGATTTTTATAATTTTTAGCATACAATTACTCTGTAGAAATGTTTCATTCATAATGTTTCACCAGACAAACTACTTTCTCTGCTTAACATGATTACGTAAATAATTAAGCAGCGTCACTTGCAAAAGAATGAGAAATTTGAATCAATATCCCTTTCTTCCCTCAGAAATATGTCACTATCATCAATTTCCTGTTACAAGCGCTTGAATATATCGTTGTAAAACGTATGGTCCGGTTTCTTTTTCTTTGAAGTAATAATTAACAGATCAATTGAAAAATCCCCTGCCTGACACACAGATGGCGCTACTAGAATTAAATCCATATGTTTTTTAGTTAGCCCTAACCCTCAAAAGGTGCGTGTATACATTTGACAGCTGTCGGATCATTAGCTTGTGAATTATAGCATTTTGAGTGAAGCAACTTTTGTTATTGTGAAAAGAAATGCATAAAAAGGAATTTCGCGTGTTAATAAAATATTGCTTTTTGTAGGGAAAAAATACAGTTGAAGCAAAAATTTGTCTTGATGCCGAGTTTCCGGACACTGCCCCAGGAAAATCTACCATCAAGGATTGGTATGCTAAGTTTACACGTGGTGAAATGAGCACCGAAGATGGTGGACGCCCAAAAGAGGTTGTTACCGTCGGAAACATTAAAAAATTCCACAAAATGATTTTGAATGACTGTAAATTGAAATTGAATGAAATAGCAGACACTCTAAAGATATCAATTGAACGTGTACATCCTATCATTCACGAATATTTGATAATGAGAAAGCTCTGTACAAAGTGGGTGCAGCGCGAGCTCACTTTTGACCAAAAACAACGACGAGTTGATGATTCGGAGCAGTGTTTGAAGATGATCAAGCGTAATAAACCCGAGTTTTTGCGTCGATATGTGACAATGGATGAAACATGGCTCCATCATTTCACTCCGAAGTCCAATCGACAGTCATCCGAGTGGATTGCCCGCGATGAACCCGCTCCAAAGCGTGGGAAAACGCAACAGTCGGCTGGCAAGGTTATGGCGTCTGTATTTTGGGATGCGCATGGAATAATTTTCATTGACTACCTTGAAAAAGGAAGGACCATCAACAGTGACTATTACATAGCGTTATTGGACCGTTTGAGGGACGAAATCGCCGAAAAACGGCCGCATTTGAAGAAAAAGAAAGTGCTGCTTCACCAAGACAATGCACGGTGTCACAAGACCGTGATAACGATGGCAAAAATCCATGAATTGGGCTTTGAATTGCTTCCTCATCCACCGTATTCTCCAGATCTGGCCCCCGGCGACTCTTTCCTGTTCTCAGATCTCAAAAGAATGCTCGCTGGGAAGAAATGTTCGCTGAATGAAATGGTGATCGCCGAAACTGAGGCTTATTTTGAAGCAAAGGACAAATCGTACTACAAAAATGGTATCGAAAAGTTGGAGGGTCGCTATAATCAGTGTATCACCCTTGAAGGGAATCATGTTGAATAAAAAAAAACTAATTTTGCCAAAAAAATGTGTTTTACTATAGTAGGCCGGGGAATTTTCAATTGACCTGTTATACGTCATCTTGAAACATTAATTTAACCGACAGTGTATTTTTAAAAAAAACTTACAGCAATATTTTAGCTTAATTGATAATTAAACCAAACAAGTACACAGGGTATTTCTAAATTCATGGGTAAAATTTAAGTGGTAATGGAAAACACTTAAACAAGGAATTTCACCCTGAAATGCATAGTCGGAGAGCATGCGATGAACCGCTAAACTTCACTGTAGTGGAAATCTGAATCGCTGTGTGTATCTGTGTCTTCTTAATTTGTTTGGAGTTATCGGTTTAGATATCATTCTTGTTTGAATTATTAGGTTCAGTATTATATTTTCACTCGATGTATTTTGTATCTTTGGAACACACAAAAGTACTTTTTGGGGTGTTATCTTTGTGGAGATTAAAAAATGCCACAGGAATAAGCCAAAAATTATTCTTAACCCTTTGGCCTCATTTGACGTATCAGTACGCCATGCATTTGTTTGGGCAAAGACGCACATGACATTCTGATACGTCATTGAAACTCTGAACCGAGATTTAACTAGTTAATTCTGGTTTATTTCAAAGTAATGCGTATCTGTTGCAGCACAACAAATCAATTCAGTAGTTTAGTGAACCTTGTTTGGGATACACGACCCTATACTGACAGAAATAGAGAATATATTTATCAAAGTGATAGCGACAGTTTTAATGAAAGTAGTGATCTTGAATATGATGAAGAATTTTATAATAATCCTTTTAGCGATTAAAGGGGAATTTCAAAATAAAAATGATGAAGAATATATCGAATGAGAAAGTGAAAATGATAGTGAAATTATTCCAAGTCGTACAAGACGCTTATCAAGCAGTGATAGTGAATCTTCTCATTAAAAATTAGATGAATGGATTTGGGAAGAAAAAGAAAATGTACCTGATGTAAAACGGTTTCCTGAAGTACCTGGAATCAATACTTTATGCCTGCGAAGGCTACATGGTAATCCTAAGGTTTTAGATGTTTTAAATGAAGTTCTAAAGAAAGATTTTTGGAATATGATAGTAGAAGAGACAAAAAGGTATGCCAGACAAATAATAGAAAAAGAAGGTTTGGAGGGAAAAAATGAAAGGTGGTTTCCTGTAAATTCTGATGAAATAAAAGCATATATTGCTTTGAATATCTTGATGTCTCCAGTAAAGAAAGCAAAGTTGGAAATGTATTGGTCAAAAAGGAAAACCATAAGTACTCCAGTTTTTACAAAAATTATGCCACGTAATAGGTTATCTGACATTTTAAGTTTTCTGTATTTTACAGATAATGAAAACTAAGTAAAGATCATAAAATAAGGAATATTAGAAATATTGTAGATTACCTGATTAATATACTCCAAGCGCAAAAGAATTTTCAATAAAATGTATACCTAAAGGGTTAAGCAAATTAAAATTTTATTAAAATTCACAAAGTATGTGCTTGCTGAATATTTGTGCAACGTATTTTAATGTAATGTTTTTATTTTTTTTTTTTTTTTTGTTTATAAAATATGTCATATATTTGAATTACACCTAGTACTCCAACTTAATTTTTGTATCAGTTTATTTTCAACCAAGTTCATTAACTAGCAAAAACTAAAAGTATTATAGTTCACAGCTCTCGTATAATCTAAACACAAGCCAATGAAAAAAGATATTTGTGGACCAGTCTAATTTTTCTGTGTTGATTTATTCTATTTCTCATAAGAACCGCAGTCTGGTATCCATTTCTGAAAAGGTTTTGGTTAGCTCATTCTGCTTCATTTATTTAATCCAATCTTATCGACAATTTCATTTCCACTGAGAGAAGTTTAACAAAAGTAAAACAAATGATTTTCTAGAAAAGAAGAAAAGTTTCCAAGTATTAGCTCTGAAAGTTTTCTTCTTATCCGGAAAATCCAGCTATTAAACTGAAAGATTTCATCTCATGGGATTTATTTTTATATCTTTATAAAGAGAAGCTTTGAAATTCCTTAAAATGTTGTCATATTCTTACTTTATATTTTAAGAACACTTAGAAACAAATTTAATATTAATATTTTTGATACTTTATTGGTATTTTATTTTGTAACATTATCCATTTTTCTTCATATTTATCCAACCATTAGATTTTTTTATTCCAATATATAGATGTCTCGGTTTTTTTTTTCCCTTTGGCGGATTTTTAATAAGATAATAATGTTATATTATACTTCAAAATACGATTTATATTTGATTATGATAGTAATATTTTAAAACAATATCTGCAGTCAACGTACTTTATCCGTCAATACTTTTCAAAAGTTGATATAAAATATAAGGCATGTTCTCTAAGTGAAAAGTAAAACTAAAAAAGCAGAATTTTATATTCTTATGGAAATATTTATCTCGTATTTGCACGTAGCCATGGTAGCATAGTGGTCATGGTTTCGGATTCGAGGCAGGCGGATTTCGTTCAGTCACGGGTACGATCTGTGGCCGCATAAGACTTACTGTGTAGCCAGAGCTGATATACGTTAAATCTGTCGGGACCCAAAGTCCTTCCGTTGCCTTGGTGTTGAATTTAGAAGAGAAGGGCGAGCTCAGGTGTCATCCTCGTCACTTGACCGAGGTTCACAATTACGAGGTCCATCGCCAATAGCCCTCTTGTTGCTTCTAGTGCGACGTTAATAAAAAACTAAACTGAACTAAAAACTCGTACTTCAATGAAAATATGCATTCCATTGCTCAATAATGCATACCGCATGAAATGAACATACAGATACTTCACAAGATCAGAAACAGAACCATTCTTGTCTATTAGTCAATCAATGTCGTAAGTGGGGGAGTGTGAATTTTGTTTCTCGACTTTTTTGTAAGCCTGCTGTCTCGACGTTTGTTATCTCTCCAGTATCCCAGCTTCTAGGTGCAAAAGTATACTTCTCCATTTTGTTTTGTTATTCATTAGCTTAAGTTTTCACTTTTATTTCCTTTTAATTTAATGAGGAAAATCGGGAGTTTATAGAGAAGGTGGATCCATAAAACAAGTTTACCCTACTATTAAATCCTAAACATGAATTTTGTATTTGAAATACTGTAGTAGAAATTTCGGATTGGCTTTGAATTTTTCATCATTTTTTTTTTATTATCTTTCAATATGGAATTTATATATATATAAATTTGCCTGAAGTCGACACGCTTACTAGAGGGCACTATGAGCAAGGAGACGGTGCTGGCGACGCGGAATAGCGAGGAGACGCAACTGGGAAAGTGTACTGGACTGACACAAGGACTCCAAGGGGCGAGAGAAGCGGCTTGGATAGCCACAAGGAATTGGAAAGTCTTTAAAGGAAAAATCGGCGTGAGAGCTACAGGGGAAAAAATATATGTAGTGTTAGAGCAAGGGCATTGTAAACATTTGTAGGATTTGCCAGTGTATATGTCATTTGTCCAAATTAAAATGTCCTTTGAGAATAATCACATTTCATCATTCATATCCTTAGAACAGTGATCACAATTCACAAACTGTGAGGGCGAGTGTGTGATTTTTCAAATGGAAATATTAATAAAGGGATATTAATATATATATATATCTTACATTTGAATATACAAAAACGAAATGATGGGTAAGAAATAGTATTTTCTTTCCATGAACACTGACACATACAGAAAGTGTTACCCCTTCCAGGATTTTGTAGAATTACATGAAACATCACGAATATGTATAGTGTCATACCGTGAAGAAAGAGGGTCTAAAAATGAGTCAAGTCATATGTATTGCGATTACATAAAAACAATAATATGGTGTTTGTCCACCAAGAGCACCTACAGACATTCTTATATATTTGCAGAAATTGAATCAATAAGTGTTTGAATGTCTTTTGAGAGCATGTTTCTCAATGGCAGTACGACTTGTGTAGTCAAATCCCCCCCCCCCCCTCTACTGTTTGAGCTCTGAGTGGTTATGCGAATTTAAGTACCTACCTATGGCATCACGGATTTGCTCTAATGGAGACAACTCTGCGAAGCCCGTGGGGCATCCGAATCATGTGACTCTTTACGATTTTTTCTTTTTTATTTCTGTATTATGATAACGGGTACTATCCTGTTTAAAAACGCCATTTTGGATAATAGATATGAGCGGAAATAGTGGGATATACCCTTCCCCCCCCCCAATCTTTACACTGGCGAGCATTCATTGTGCAATTAAATTTGATCTTAAAACTAACCTGTTCATTCCCAGCGGATTACAGGTGATACGCTCGTGTTGGCTCTTCTGTGCCCAGCGTATCACAGGTGATACGCTCCGTGAGTGTCTTCTACGGCACACCGTATCAATAGAAATACGCTCGATGAGAACATTTTATTTGATTTTTTTTAATGATACTATATGGCGTTACAGTACCCCCAAATCTATATAGATAGGTTATTTGGAGTATTGACCTTGGTGATATGGGCTTGGATTTCACTTCTGACTACCAGGAGGGGGGTTAATTGTTAAAAGCACGTGTTGCGGGGCGGCTCTTTAAATGTAATGACATGATTTAAAGGGTGTACTTGCTTTCGGTTTGCTTTTTTCTTACTTGCTTGCTTCTTAGAAGTTCGAAAGAGAATTTATGAACCTTTATGGGGGTTAGGCCTTTTGGTGGCAGATGTTCTTAGCTGTTCGTTTCATTCAGACGGTTTTTATCTGTAGCGACTGTCATGACGAAAAGAAAGTATTTATCTGATACTGATATTTTCGAAATAATGAATGAATCTGACAGTAATGTTAGCGAAAATAATCCAAATCTGTGCATAGACATTAAAGTAAAAAAAAAAAAGGTCTAAGATGTGTCCTTTGCTCAAAATCTTGCGTGCAGTGTCAAAATATGTGTGTAAGACATGTGACGTTGGATTATGCATTGATTTTTTTTATAAGTATACTATACAGTAAAATAAGATTTATCTTTTATATCTATATATTCCATATAATGGTACATCATTACACCATGAAATTTATGTAACATATGTAAATATATTTTGTATTTTCTTAAAAGTATGGTTTTTTTATGTAATTTTATGTATAAAACATTCAATTTTCGACTAAATCTTTTTTTCTTTTGTATATATTAAATTTAATGCATTTTAAATAATATATGTAAATACCAAACTATTTTAATAAATAGCCGATTTTAGAGGAATTTTTTTTCCCGAATTAGGCTTAATATCTAAAATCGTCTGGGCACAGCGTAACACTCTCGTGTAAGAAGTCGCGGGCACAGAGAAGCACTTATTTTTTCTCCCTCCGGTAGCGAGAGGGCTAAAGTCATGTTTGAGAGCTAAAAACCGAAACAATGCGCGTTTTCCATCTGTCTGTTACCTCTGATCCTGCGCAACATTTGGGTCTAGTCAAAACATTTCAGCTAGATTGAAATTTTATCACCTTTTTTTTTTTATTTATTTACGATGATGATAAACTGACATTTTCTGTACATTTTTATTTTCTTTATTACTGACTGAAAAAAAAAATTATTTTTTACTTTTCAGTTCTTTTTTTATTTACACTTCTGTCCCTTGCAAATATTAGTTATGTTTCTTTCATCATTGATATATATTATTGGAATTAAACTTTGAACTGTTATTATGATCAGAAATATGTTTAATTTCACTGAAAAAGCTATTCATAGAGATAATTCAAAATTGAATGACAAGGGAGGAAAAAGGATAATCTGAAACATTAGACTCCCGTCTACCCGCCATTTTGATTTCGTTAGCTTAAAGTTAATTCTATGGAATTCTGACTTTAATTCTCATATCTTTACTATTTGTTCTATTTGAATGCAATAAAGTGCGTATGAAAGAGCAAAAAATAATGAATGCTTCTGTGGAATTACATTTTTCCTAAGATTTTTAAAAATATTTTTATTCTTATTTTAATGATTAGTTTTTGAGTTTTCTGGTCTTTAAAGAATATTTTCAAATATTTTTAAAAATCGGAGGAAAAAGTAATTCCACAGAAGCATTCATTATTTTTTGCTCTTTCGGATGCACTTTATTGCATTCAAATAGATCAAATAGTAAAGATGTGAGAATTAAAGTCGAAATTCCATAGGATTAACATTAAGCTGATGAAATCAAAATGGTGGGTAGACGGGAGCCTTAAGTAGAAAAAGGAGTTTCATATAATCGATAAAATATTCTGTACAAAGTTTGAACAATTTAATTTTGAAAAATTCTTATTCAATAATACTTTAAGTAATCAAACATTAAACTGCTAATTTACTATAACTTATTTCATTGTTCAAGAGCAAATTTTCATTACAATTTAAAATTTACCGGATTTTTCCTTACACTACATTAATTACTATCAACAATGAAATACGGTGGCTGGCTTCAACAACGCCATAGGTTAAAACACCTTAATAACAATCCCGATGGGTTGGTCTTTTTTTGCCTGGTTGGTAAAGGCGCAACAAAAAGCGATCCGCTAACTTTTCATCAGATCCAATGGACCAGGGTTCGAAACGCAGTCGGCACTTCAAGGTCAACTATCTCCCTTTCCACGGCGACAAAAACACTTCCCGTTGAAGAAATTTATTGAATTTATTGTTAAACTATCTAACAATATAACTAAGTTTATATTGTTAAACTATCTAACAATATAACTAAGTTTATATTGTTAAACTATCTAACAATATAACTAAGTTTATATTGTTAGATGAAAAAAACCAAACATAAATTTTAAAAAAAAATTGTAAATTGTACACAACATAAATTGTATATTTATAATGTACGAGAGGTATTGTAAAGTCTTAAAAAATAATTACAAAGAAATAATCCAGATGTATGGATTAGTGTACATAAGTTTATGCTCAGCTCATTAAATGATCCTTGTGTTCACAATGCTGAAAATTGCTGCTATTACTGCAGATTTGTGTAGTTCTCGATATCCATAAATTTGAATAAATCACTGCAACAAAAAGTTTTCATTGCCTAAAAATAATT
>BMAW01055711.1:43197-72698 GCA_019974015.1 Nephila pilipes
AATGACTTACAAACTTTCAAATGCATGTTTTGATTTTATGAGTATTATGAATTTCTTAATATGCTCACAAATGTATCTTTTTAAGTAAATTTTAAAGTTAAAAATAACTAACAGTTTTAACTAATATTTCAATAATTTTCTTTAATAAACTTTGCTACCATATAAAAACGTTATTTTTAAAAACGTTGGTTTTTATATCGAATTATTTTCCCTTTAGAGGGCCTATATTGTAGAATTCACCGGTTAAAGTCAGGTATAGGGTGTCCCCTTGGCGATTAACGACTTTTGGAAGCGATAATGATTTAAACGTGGTGATTTAGGTTATGGTAACCCTGATGCATATAATTTGAAAAGAAGCTTGCTTATGTCACATGTTCTCTATTCTTGATTGTTATTTGTCAAAAACGGCACACGATTTTTAATAAATAGGAGACGATACTTTTAGAATAACACACAATATTTCTTTTTCGCCATTTCTTTGTTAGATCAAGAATTTCTATTTGTTTCTTTATTGAAGTGTCTTATAAGATTGAAGCATGTAGAGAAAATATAATTTACGGGTTTTTTTTTTTTTTTTATGATTTGGAAAGAAAAGGTGAAATGAATTTTACATAGTGATGTATGGATAAAAATTTAATTGCCCAAAAGTTGAATGTTCGGTCTGCAAGATAGATATGCTCTTGGTAAAAAAAAAAAAAAGGCATCGGAAGATGGATATAAGCAATTATACTATAGCTTATAACGAAGAATTCTGATGAGATAGGAAGGGTTTTTTTACGAATTCTTTTTTCACAGCATTCCACTTAACGTTAGAAAGTAATGAGTAACTTATTCACTTTAGCAAAAGTGTCCTACTTTAGCTTTACAAAAGTTTTAAATTTATGAATTATTTGCCTATAAAAAATAATTTCTTGAAATAATTATGTATAAACAATAATTTCTTATAAAAAGTATTCATTAATTATTATTATTTATAAACAACTATTTATAACTCATAATTATTTATAAATACTTATTTAAAAATTATAGTTTATGAATAATTATTTATAACCCATAATTTATAAATAATTATTATTTATAAATAACTGTTCATTAACAAGCCTTTCTTGTCTCCAATAATTTATTTATCACTAATTATTAATTAATATTTATTTATAAATAATGATTTTTTTTATTTAAAATTAAAATTTTTAAATTATTCTTGAATCCTAACGTTTATGGGTTATTCTTCGAACGATTCCGGTCCTTTTTTATTTCCTTCTCATTTTCCATACTCAATGCTTAAGTCACGCACGCTTGGCGTCCTTTCTAAGGAGTCGCCAAGTTTCGTCGCCAATAGCCAAGGGGACACCCTATTCCCGACTTTAACCGAATTCGCCATTTAAACTCTTATATTTTCTCCAGACTGCGGATTATTTCATTCTACAGCTTCTTCAGAGCAAACAAATCAACATGAATAGCCGTCATTTACATCATTATGTACACAAGGATCAATTATTATTCAAAATAAATTTAGTCCCTGTACCTTGGTTATCTCTTGGTAATAACTTAACCTCAACGATACCGCTCATATGTGTGTTATCATAACCTTTATGTATCTTGATAAAACCATTCCTTCATGAAACGCATTTCACAAACTTCAAAGGTTACTATTGATTCAAAGGAAGCACACACACATGCTAAGCCCCGACCTATGAGTTGCAAATGAGGGTGTTGTGTATATAAACCTTGGATACACAGTGTCTCATAATATTCATAGTGTATAAAGCGTTCAGTTCTCCTCATGCATTCATCGTTGCTGGGAGGTTTGCTGTTCAGGTGACGTAAATTGGAGCTCATGAATTATTCAGAGGTCAGTTAATATGTTCTGTAAAGCACATGGGAACTCTAAAGTGAACATGCGATTTACAATGGACACGAACAGTATTGATGTAAAGAGAACAGAGTGAGTAAAAGGTTGAAATAAATTTCATATAATGAGGTTTTCCTGAAGCCATCTTTTATCATGAATTTCCTCTGAATATCATATATTTTGATGCATACAGATAGAGGCACGATTACAGTAAATCGCAGTGTCTTAAAATGCAATGCATATAAATTAATTTATTATAAAATTTTACATATTACTCCATTCCCTTAGGCTAATTCAAATAAGCAATTAGAATAATGATTGAGCTTTTTAAGATTGAAATTCTGCTGCTGGAATTCAATATTTGATAATAATAATATCAGTTGTGAATTCTTAAATTTTTATTAGTTATTTAAATATGTGTAACGGCCTTCCTTCATTCTTTAACTTTATAAACATTTTAAAATCTAATTAAACAATCAATAAGTTAACAATTTCCATTGGAGAGACGTCAGCAAAAGGCTAGACTGTGCATTATTTATCTGCACAGAATATGCTAGCATTCTCTCTTACTCTTTTGAATCCCTCTTAACTCGGTTAACTCTAGATTATATTCTAATGATTAGGTCTTAGCTTACCAAATCACTTGTTCCGATTCACATAACGATGAACTGCTTCATGGAAAGCATAAAGAGCGAGTTTTCTTACAAATCGTCATTTCTACTGTTGCGATGATGATATACAGTTTTCAGAAAAAGGTCATGTGTACTGAAATCCCCTGTATAAATTTTGACGATATGTAAGAACCCTCGCGCTTTACTCTTTTTATGAAGCGGTCCACCGTCTATGCATTGCAAGATAAAAATTGCTTGTTTAGATTTTTTTCTGTCGCCCCTTAAATTCTTGAGTTCCAAAAACCCCTGTATTTTGCCATCTGTAATTCAATTCCTTACACTTCATTTATCTCCATCTAATTTGCCGAACGAGGCTTCGTTTTTGGTTGGCAAGGAGTTATAATTTTATGCAAATGAAATTATCAAAAAGTCCCCGAAATTAGTGAAAATAATAGCCCAAAGTCACAGATGTACAATCAATGAAATTCCTTAT
Source organism: Nephila pilipes (assembly GCA_019974015.1). Classification (NCBI taxonomy): domain Eukaryota; kingdom Metazoa; phylum Arthropoda; class Arachnida; order Araneae; family Nephilidae; genus Nephila; species Nephila pilipes. The sequence continues at coordinate 46,154 of BMAW01055711.1, forward strand.
ACATAAATGTGAAAAAACATTTGTAATTTATGTTTATTTTGAATATAACTTAATTTCTCGAAGCTGTCAAAGCTCTCTTCGTTAATGATAAAAAATAATCTTGAAATCTTATAGAAATTTGTGGTTTGTAGCTTACATACCTTTTACAGTAGTAACTTACACACTGATGCGTTAAAGTTTGAAGACTTGCATATAAATTCTTTCTCTTTAGCATCTAAATTGAAAAACATCTTCAATATTTTGGTGAATGAGAAGAAATATTACGCAAATTTTATGTAACAGAAATATATTCATAAGAACTGAAAAGAGTATCATAATAAAATGTGCAGCTATTTATAGAATAGCGAAGTTACTGCATATTAATTTTGGAGAGAGGCGAGAGAGAAGCCGATAACGTCAAATGGGAACTGTTCCAAGCAAAACTCCATGCTACAAGGAGGGGTGTATTTGAATGGCAGGAAAGCGACCTTCTCTACAATAATCAGTTAGAACATTTCTCTTCGTATCAACACGATGATGTTGGAGGAGGAGTATGCGAAGTTGTGTCTTTGCCTAGTTGATAAAGGCGCCGCAAAAAGCAACCAATTAACTTCAATGGACCAGAGTTCGAAACGCCGCCGACACTCCAAGGTCAACTACTATACACCCTCTGTACGGGGTCGAAAACATCTAACAAGTAAACTATTGCTTTTTCTTTCTTTTTAGAATATGTGTTACTTACTGAAATTTTTCCTTAAACACCACAGATCGGCTGATTGATTTCATGAACTTCAGAATAATATTTTTAGTAATTTTAAGTGAAGCGTTATAGTGATTGTTCGAATTAAGACATTATTAAAATTTAACTGTTCTTTTGTCAAAAGAAAGGCCACATATTCATTTCGTGTATCGTTTGGATACAGTTTAATTTATATCAATAGATTTCTGGATGAAACGATTTGGATAAATATTAAAAGATCCTACATTGACACCTTTTATCGCTTATGTTCAAAAATTCGATAAAAATATTCTAGCTAAATTTACATCTCTCTGATGGTGCAAAAATCACAATTTTTCAACATTTTGTTCGAGAACGAATAGTATATGAAAGATATATATAGCTTCAACATTATTAAGAAATATCTTATGAACATGGGAGAAATTTATTTTTAAAAAATAAAATAAATTTTCATAAAAATAAATTCAATTTTTTTTTTTTTTTTTTATAAATCTCTGCCTCCATCTGGTGGCGGTGAAAAAAAGGAGAAAAAGATGGCTTTCGTTAAAAAAAATTAATCAAAAAATTTTTTATTTAAAATAAATTTTTTTTTTTTTTTTTTTTTTTTTGCGGGATTATGCTTGGGGCAACTACCCATCAAAATAACTCTAAAAATTTTGTCGCGTTGCGATCAACCCTGGGGATTTGCATGACAGAAAAACATTCAAATTCAAATCTAAGATATCAGTGTTTCGTTTAAATTTGATTTATTGTTATTCGATGATTATAAATATTTCCGCTTTAAAAATATCAATTTAAAAATCAGATAAACAGGTGTTTGTTTATTATTAATAAAAATCCTTGTATTTCATAATGTTTTTGTATATTGACATTTATGGGTTATTGATGTTTCCACATAAAAATTATCTCTTAGGAATTCGATAATATGAATTTCTCATTATTAACAGAAATATTATTTGTTTGTATTACTTCTGTTTAACGTAATTCGTAGATTATACACGTTTCCAAAGAACTAATATCATTTAAGAAATCACAGATTTTAATAACATAAAAGTCCAATGTATTTGAAATTTACTTAATACTGAATTTTTTCAGAAAGATTTTACAATTCAATCCATTGATTCAAAACTGAATTGCATTTGCCACTAAAAATATGATAAAAGTACTTTTATCACATTTTATTTGCTCTTTGAAACATTGTGCATATCCGTTTTGGCTATAGGCTCATTCTAAAATTTTCTAATAATTATGAATATTTTACTCAGAAATAGAACTCAAATAAATAAATTTTATTCTAAATATATTAACAGAACAAATATCATTTAAAGACAAGTGTTTATTCAAATAAAATCAATCATTTGTCCATTATTTATCAATGATGATCATATCCTGACCATTAAAATCTAATCTATATCTAATCCAAAATCCGATTTAAAGAATCGCGTGTTGTGAAGGGCGCCATCTAGAGGATAACATCTAAATTATTTTGCACTGCCGTAAGTTTCTCGATTTCATTCTTCGTTTAAATATCCAATAAGTTGGCATCTCTCTTTGGCGATAGTCTTCATCACATTTCTTCCTTTTCCCCTTCGCTTCCTTCTATTATATTCATCAAAGTTTCAAACTATCTTCCTTTTCATTCCATCAACTTTTTTCCGATGACGACTGCCTCGACAGAAAAAAAAGGGGGGTATCATATAGCGATCCAGTTCTTTTCCTCTCGAAGAATAATGGGACCCCAGTCACTCCAATCAAATTTAGTGGAGTCCTTCAACAACTGCATTTTCCCAAATCCTTCGCTTCAGAAGACATTTTTTTTTTCCCTCTTCAAAGATTCTTGGCGATTATTTTTCTGCGTCTACCTTTTCATCGAACAAACATACATCTAAGAATGAAAAGGGGAAGGGGATTCTTCTTTGCCGCCTCCTTTCCAATTTCTTACTAGAGATGGTAGTATAGGAGAAAAATTGGAGTCACCCTGTTTCCGACTTTTGATGGATGGCGGAAATTTATGACGTTTGTTACTGATTGCAGATTTCTTTTCTCTTCGATATCAAAGAACGAAATTTTTTTTTATTTCCTTGCATTTTCGTTATTTTGTGTAATGAAATATTATGACGTGTATAGGATTGCTATCACCATGATACATTAAATGTGAAGATGAATTTACTACTACTGTAATGTTATTTGAGATAGTTTTTAAAGTTTAATAACGCAAACGTGTGTAGGAAGAACTTAATTTCCAAAAGCATACTCATTGAATTCATGATAAAAGTTGAATGATATTCTCTTTGTGAAAAAATTATGTTTTACGATAGAAGAATTCTAATAATTTTTGTTAAATATATGTGCATTTTCGGTCATTTTTTTTCTCAGTTAATTGGTTTATTTTATTATAATTTCTTTAACCCTTTCGCTACCGGAGGGAGAAAAACGAAATGCTTCTCTGGGCCCGTGGCTTCTTACCCCGGAGTGTCACTCTTTGCCCAGATGATTTTAGATACTAAGCCTATTTCATGAAAAAAAAATTCCTCTAAAATCAGCAATTCATTAAAAAAATTTGGTATTTACATTTCTTATTTAAAATGCATTAAACTTAATACATACAAAAGAAAAAATATTTAATCGAAAACTGAATGTTTTATACATAAAATTACATAAAAAATCATACTTTTAAGAAAATACAAAATATATTTACATAGGTTACATAAATTTCATGGAGTAATGATGTACCATTACATGGAATATATAGATATAAAAGATAAACCTTGTTTTGCTGAATGGTATATTTATAAAGAAAAAATCAATGCTTAGTCCAATGTCATATGTCTTACACACATATTCTGAGGCTTCACGCAAGATTTTGAGCAAAGGGCACATCTTAGTCCTTTTTTTTTTACTTTAATGTCCATGTACAGATGTGGAATAGTTTCGCTAACATTACTGTCAGATTCATTCATTATTTAGCAAATCTCAGTATCAGATAAAAAATTTCTTTTCGACATGACTCGCTACAAATAAAAACCGACCGAATGAAACGAATAGCCGAGAACATCTGTTGCCTAAATCCCTAACCCCCATAAAGGGCCATAAATTCTCCTTCGAACTTCTAAGAAGCAAGAAGGAAGAAAAAAGTAAACTGAAAGCAAGTGCGTGCTCTAAATCCTGTCATTACATTTAAAGAACCACGTCGCAATATGTGCTTTTAACAATAACCCCCTCCTCCTGGTACCTAGAAGCCCATATAACCAAGGTCAATATTCCAAATAACCTATCTATATAGATTTCACGGTAATGTAACACCATCTGGTAATATTAAAAAAAATTAAATTAAACTTTCTCTTTAAGCGCATCACTATAGATACGCTGGTCTGCAGAAGGCATTCCGGAACGTATCAAATGTGATACGCTGGTAGTGAACGGGTTAAAGTTAAAGGAATATTATTTTTCACTACACGGTTTTTGATAATTTTATAGCTTATGGTTTGAATAACTTATCTTGTGACACCCGTCCTTCATTATTTATTTTTTCAGTTCCATCCCATCGTTTTTTGTTTTGTTTTGTTTTGTTTTAAATTGTCAATAATATTGGATTGCATTTGAAAATACGAATGAGCAAGATAAAATATCTTTTTGATATTCACTGAAGAATAGATAAGGTTCATCATTCTCGAATCCCCTTTAACTCATCAATCCAAGATTATGATTTAAAATGAAATCTTAGCTTACCAAATCACTTGTTCTGATTCCAACAATTCGCACTAACAGTAGCTTCGTATCTTTAAACTTTGAAAAAGAATAATTCAATACAAAAAATTAATTACGGTATTTAAATCCTATCTACTAAAAGCTATTAGCTTAACATTATTCTCTATCTCCCATCATTTTCCTTTCAATTCTATTTCATTTATGTATCACTATCTCTAATTCAATTTATTGGACTTCTGTCTTCATCTAATTTATCTAATGACTTTTAATTTTGCTTGGGAAGAAAAGTAGGGTTTTTTTTTTTTCAATTCAAATTACTATTAAGTCGACTAGGTTAGTGAGAAAAACATTGCAAATAGCCCAACATCACAATCCATGAGTATCAGTGCATCGTCTTGTTTCACCAACGCCTTTAAGTGTATTTGAAATTTACTTCTTTTCAAGTATCAATTTTTGTTGTGAGTTAAAGAGTTCGAAAAAGCTGTGTCATGCGTAATACAATGCAATGTAACGATTAAAAATTTAAATCTTCGACGTGTATTGTGTATCTGGTGTTATGAACCTTATTAATATTTATAACATTTCAAAAAAAAAATTGCTAAGTTTGGTACCAATTTTTAAAATCGCGCCAAGTGGTTGAACTAAACTGCATTATTAAAGAAAATATTATTTAAGACTTGTCACAAATGTCTAAATATTGCATTGTTAGGCGAGTAAGAACGATTCCCAAAGTTTCAGAGCTCTAGTTTGATGGGAAGTTGGTTAAATTAATGATCGAAAATTTGATCACACACACACACCAAGTGAAATACATAAAAACATTTTTAATAAATTACCTTTTCTTTTTGTAAATAACGTTTCTACATTTTTTGTACATGTTCCTTTTAATACATTTAATTTTAACGCGTGTCATTTTTTTAAGGTAAAAAAAAAGGGAAAACCAAGGTATTTACTTTCAAACCATGTCAATTCATCTAACTAATCGTCATTTGCATTCATTCATTGATCCCACCTCTTTATTAGTTTTCCCATACTTTCTGCCTTAAAATCTTTGGAATACCATCTCGGCCAATCACGATTTTCATTCAAAAAGTCTTCAGAAAATCGAATAAATGGAGCTCGTAATATCGAAAATGATTTGTTTTCAGCAAGTATCACGATTCACTAGACAGCTGTCTCAGTTATTTCCATCTCATGATTTCATTTTCATTGTCGATTTAAAGCAAGAAGCTTGCGCTTATTTAGAAAAATGGAATAAAGTGAGTTTCTCGAGAGGTAAATAAACGCTTAAATTTAAGAAACTTAACCCTAAAAGAGTTCAAAGCTGAGTTGGTCGAAATCGATGCCACATTTGTTGCTTTGATTACAACTCTATATAATTTGGGTAAAAGAGTTTAAACGTATCAGTACATTCACAAACGATGAGCGTCGTTCGGGACGTCTAGAGGAAGTGATAATTCCCGGAATGATAGACAAAATCCACAGTATGGATTTGAGTGATGGACAGATCATAGTGCTCAAAATAGCTGGGGCTACTGGCAAATCGCAAGGTGGAGACGTGTTTGCTCTCAAAGAAATATAAACACAACCGTTTGGCCGACTCTAAGGTTATTTTGGCCCTGTTTTGTCACAAACTTGGCTAGTTTCTGCGTCGATACATAACTGTGGTAGAAAAGTGGATACATTACTATACTCCAGAGATAAAAGAATAATCAAAACGGTGTGTTTTTGAAACCGAATGGGCTGCAAAGGAAGTACAGATGAGGAAATAAGCCGGCAAGATCATGGCCGTGGTTTCTTTGGATGCACGCAGAATCAACCACGCCGATTACTTGGGAAAAAAGAAAAACAATAAGTGGAGAATCTCAAGCATCGTTATTGCACCGGTTGAGAGAGAAGATCAAGAAAAAACGTCCTGATTTGAAAAAGAAAAAAGATAATCTTCCATCAAGACAATACACGGCTGCACACCTGTGCAGTTCACATTGACAAAGTTTTATGTCGAAAGAAGAGTTCAGAGTCCAAATAGATGCCTAGTTTGAGCATCTTCTGAAACTTTACACTTTAGATGCCTCAAAATAGGAGAAATGTGTTTGGAAAAGCTTATAGAAGCGAGGAAAAGTATATAAAAGGAGATCAGAGAAATACTAAAATAAAATCAACCTAAAATGATTTATTTTACCATGTTTTTCGAAAAACTTCTCTTATGTACTTGTTTTTCCTTTTTATCTTCTGCATTAGCAATGAAACTCAGGCCGCCTAAGTACAATTTAAGCGAAATATACAAATTTCTACCGAAAATCTTCAATTTTCTTCTAGGTACGAGGCCTGGCATTGTTAAAATGGAAACCGATTCCTCGAATCAGAAGAATTAAACAATTCCTTCGAAATTAATCCCAAAGCTTCAACAGAATAGTACAATAAGAGGCAGGGGATGAACCAAGGGATGGGCAAAGGGGCATGACCCTTTAAGGGATTTCACACACAGACACAATAACATACCTGAACAGGAAATCCCAACCAAATTTATAAATATTGGTTTATTTGTATTACTTCAAAGTTGTTTGTTGTATCCAAGCACACGGCATGACTCTTTAAGGGATTTCACAAAGACAAAATAACATACTGGAACAGGAAACCCCAGCCAAATTTATAAATATTGATTTATTTGTTTTACTTCAAAGTTATTTGATCTATCCAAGCACACGGCAGAGCTTCCTATCTTACTTAATTATTTAGAGGATAGTTCAAAAAGTATTAATATTTGAAGACATGTTGTATCATTAAGGTAAATTTCTATTACCATTGGGTGCTGCCATCTGTTAAACGGAATCGAAACAAATTTGACATTGATTTATCAGTTAGTTTTGATTTGGTAGTTATTTACTGTTAAATTAAAATTTCATTACTGCCTCAACGAGTTATCGTCATTTTGCTTTGAGGTGCAACCGTGGATGAAAATGGATTCATTGCACCGGGAACCAAGTAACAATCAAAACAGTGGGGTGAGTCAAGTGAATCTGCTCCAAAGAAGGTGCGGATGATCTCAACGGCCGGAAAAGCCATGACGAAGAATTTTTGAGGTGCAAAATTCGTTATGATCCCGAATTTGACTAACCGAAACCGCTGTCCCATGAGTCATGTTGCGCACTACAAACAAGCAATTTTTCAGCCGATAAGCGACAACCCTTGGATTTTCTAAGGATTTATTGATTGACCCTCATAGTTTTAATTTGAACTAGATTCAAATTCAAACTATTAACTAAATGTTAGAATTAAGTTTTTTAGAGTAAAAATTGAGTGAGTACAAATTAACAAACGAAATAAACAAACACGATTAAGACTTACCCACTTCTTAAACAAAAAAAAAAAACAATTGTCCCCCTCCTTCAATCTATTTTGTGTCCCCACTGTCGACTGTTTCTTGATCCGCCATTGGTAGGATGTAGCAACCTCTGTCCCACATCTTTTCAGGAAATAAAGTAACAAAATTACATTGTCCCATTACTTTATTAGATGATTGTGACACTTTGAATTTGAGTTTTGAAGGTTAAGAAGAATTCTTCCACATCGTCGAGGTTTTCCTTCGAGTTGATAGTGATAAATTCATGTTTCATCAACAATTGCAAAGATATAATTCCTCAACAATCAACGCTTTCCAGATATCCACCTATTAACATATCTGGAAACAATTTAGTGTACTTATTTCCGAACTCTCATATGGATTTGTATCCACTGGCTTACATTCGTAGTTAAAATAATTCTGGAAAAGCATTTTTCAGAAATATGGCTTCCTCTTAATTTTCTATTCTTACCTAATGTATGAAGCGAGATTAAAATTAAAATTTTCATGACAACAAATTAGTGTATACAGTATAACATATAAATAAAAGGGAAATATTGGTGCATAAAATTACTTGCCTGTTGCAGATCATTCTTTTTATTAAATCACTTGTTTTAATTCCTTACGTAGATTTTACTTCATATCTCATAACAAAATTCATAAAAAGCACAGACTGAGATTTTATTTAAATTTAATAAAAACCGGAAGTATTTTAGAAAGTAATTATTTGTGATTTATTCCTTCTTAATTCAAAAAATAAATTATCCCTAAAAATTTTAATTAGATTCTAAAGACGTATTTACAGTTTCGCTCCTCCGGCTTACGATTTTCAGTTTACTCCTTTAACTGCTCTTCCAATCAGAGAACGAGCTCTCGTAAATCCCATTCCCTTTGAAAAGACCAGTACGAAATGAATTATCACCGAATGCATTCAGAACGCAGGAGCGGGGCGACCTCCAGTGATGAAATTGTTCCCTATATCACTCATTTAAGCAGAAGACCCGCAATATGAATTACTGCAGTTCCTTGCTGTAACTGAGGAATCAATCATAAAGCTCTGATCCTTAATTTTCTTACACTAATTGTTATTTGTTATGTAATTTTAATAGATAATGTATATGTCTTAATAATATTGATGAGATGGTACATAGTCAATAAATATAGTAAATTTAATGAACACGTCTGTTTATATTATATGCATGCTTTCCTGATCGTTCTGTGACCGCAATAGCCCAGTGGTCATCGTCACGAACTCGTGGCTGGAGTTCTTTTCCTCTTTCGTAGGTTCAAGTACCAATGTTAAAAAAGAATCACCGTGCAGAGGGGCTGATGCACGTTGAATTTGTCGAGGTTCAAAGTATTCTCGTTGGTGTGGTGTGGAAATTCGGAGAGGGAGGTACAAACTCAGATATCGTCTTCATCGCTTGACTGAGATTCAAAATTTCAAGGTCCTTTAACAATATCCCTCGTGTTGCTTCAAAATACAACGTTAATAAAACCAATCACGACCATCATCTGGTCGTTCTTGTTTGAGAAAATGTTTAACAGCTTAAAATAGGGTTAATAAAATGGTGATCAAATATGGTAATCTGCATTTAGTTAGAATGATTTAATCAGGTTATTACATTTTCAGAGCTGTTGTGTTTAAAACTGTGTTATATGAAATATCTTTTGAGGATTTACCTTGAATTACAATAAAAAAAAATTTAACATTCAGCTGTATTTTGTGCTCGAAATGGAAGCTATGAATCCATTTAAATTAAATAATCTCAATTCGTTAAAGTTTGTTAGAGAATTATTTAAAATTCATTTTTTTGAGAGTTTTATGGAGAAATTTATTAATATTAAAAGGAAGAGAATATGTTTAGAATTGACTTCAAAGTTAGATATTAATTTTAAATTTCTTAGTAACAAATATTTTAACTATAAACTATTATTTAACATTTCATATTAGGTAACATAAATTTTATTTGTTAGCTAAGCATCACAGCAATATTGTTACAATAGGAAGAGAGAAAAAAATTGTTTTATTTATTACAAACACACTCACGTATATATTTACAATCAGGTCTAAATTTTGTAAAATTACTTTATTTCACTTACATGTCCAAGCTAATTTGCTGATTTTAAAGACATTGTCAAAAGTCCTTAAACAAACCAAAGAAAAAATTAAATACAAGAAAATACTTTTTAAGTATTCGGATTCAATTAAAAGACTTTTATACTAAAAACATTTTTAACACAGTCTTTTTTATGCTTATTTAACTTTTCCTTGGAATAGCCTACTCTTTAAAATACCATTTGCTGGTAGAATCAAAATAATTTTCAATTAACACATTATGTTTCTTATTTTCAAACATTTCAACATGAAACCTAAGTGGTTAAAATCGTCAGTTTCATTTTTGCGATAAATGAAACTAACGATTTTTAAGCGTTCGTATAAAAATCGTTTGTTTCTTTTATCGCAAAAATCGTTTGTTCGCACCTCTGCTAGTTCGTTTATAAAAGTTTTATTTAAATGACTGATCTTCATTTGAAATTCTATGTGGAAATATAAGCAGAATCATTTATCTTGTTGTGTCATCTTGATTTTCTACATTTAATTTCAGCTCATTTCTTAAGCAAAATAAAAAAAAAATTTACCCCAGAAAATATTCCAAACTCAAATAATATTATTCAACATTAAACGTAAACGTTGTATAACAATTCCTCAAAGAAAAAAGAAAAAAGTAAAAATTCTTCTCTTTAAAAAAAAAAAAGTATAATATTTAAATCTATAAACTCTGTACTTATTGTTAATCGAGAACAACATTTCTTTCTCCACATATGTATTTAAAGATATTCATTTAATTTTAAGCTTAACAGAATATTTTCCAAGGTAGAGTCTGTTTTTTTTTTACGATTACCAAAGCTGTTGCTATGTAAAATTAGAAAGATGTGTTTTAAGAGGATATATGTTTTTTTTTTTTCTTTTCTCTTGAGATATGCTATGTTTTGTATTTAATTTAGTTGTAATTTTTCATTAAGGATTTATATATGTTTTTATTAAAATTATTAAGTATATTTTATATTTCAGAAAACTGTTTTTTCATCATTATATTACGTAAGTATAATTATATATAAAATAATGATAATGCATAAAGTAATATAAAGTAATAATTTTAGTGTGTGTGCGTGCATGCAATTTCTGAAATAACTATAGCATTTATATAACAAATTAACATATATTTTGATAAGCCTATGAAAAATATTTAACGTTTCTAAATACATACATTTTAGAGTCTTTCAACTGATATGATGTACAAAATATATTGTAGTCTTTTAAAATTTATTTCTATAATTCTTTTAATAATGGTTATTTCTTTAATTTATTGTGCTTAACATAAAAACGTGGTATAATACATATACGTATTCTGGCTATTTAATGATTTAATTAAACATTTATTTAACTTAAGCATCCCAATCGAGTAAAGGAATTCTAACTATCTTTATGAAACAAGATTTTTGTTCTTATTCCAGCTCAATAGAACACTTCTGAAAGAATTAAAAAATAAAAACCAGAATACCCACAGTTAGATTTAATCTTTTTTCTTATTTCGTAAATATTTTGTTTAAATATTTTTGAATACCTAGAGTTTATCAAATGATTGTTAAGGAGACATTATTTTTAAAAATGATAGGTAGAAAATATAAAAAAAAAATAAGCCCTTCTGTTTTTTTTTTTTTTTTTTTTTTTTTTTACAAAGGCAATTTATTACGTTCCAGTAATTATTATATTTTACATCTGAAAAGGTAATTTGGATCCTATTGGATTAAATGAACTTAGACAAAAATCACTGCTGGAGGGGAACTTTTAATTAAAGATTGATTTTCATGTAAATGAGGTTAAGGGGGTCACTTCACGCAAATCGGTCAAAAAATCGATTTTTCAATTTTTTTTGAAAAAGTAACTACAAATCTTTCTGCGTCAAATGCAATTTAAATTTTTGTTCTAGGTAAATTAGAAGTATTTTAAATATTTTTTTAAAAAGTTGTTTACATGTGTCAAGATCCAAAACAGCTGATTGCCACGCCCACTTTTAAACCAAAACATATTATACATGCTTCTTTCCAGCCTTATCAAATTATTTTAAATTCACGAAAACAATTTTCGTCGATCAGCAACTTGTTGAGGAAAGAATTGAAGTGAATAGTAATAGCAGTTTGTTTACATTTCAACGTTTGTTATCGAATGCAACGTGCTATTTTAGACTCGCCTAATGTAGACAATTTGTTCTTTTTGAATACTTTTTTCATTTATATTTTTCAATATGTCTAGGTTTAATGCTCAAACATTTAAGAAATAGAAGTTTGAGAGAGATGTTTTTTTTATTAAATAAAACTTCTTTTGAAGTTATATAAGCTTAAAAATAAAATATGGTAAGTATGCTGGTATGGTAAGTATCAACTTTATGTAAGTATGCTGGAGAGTATGAAGCTTTTTTTAAATTCTTCTGATATATTTAAGGAAATAATTGACATTTCTCTGTTTTCTTATTGCTTAAAAGTATGTGTGTTATGCATAAAATGTTAAAAACATGGTATTCATATTAATCTTGGTCGTCAAATCCAAGGTTTGGCTACAGAACTATTTATATGTTGTGACAGTTGTGGTTTCGAACAACCAGTCCTTAATATTAGAGTCACTCATAGTTTAACTAATAAAGGATATACTAATGTACATGAAGTTAATACGAGACTTTCATATGCTATGAGATCAATTGGCAAAGGGTATGCTGCTGCGAAATGGTTTTACGGAGTGATGAATTTACCTCTCATTACTAAGCGCTTTTATGAGTTATCCCACACATTAAATGATGCGACAGAGGAAGTCGCAAGAGCTTCTATGACAATAGCTTCTAACAAAATATTTAAAAATGATGGAAGTCCAAATGTACCTCTGGCTATTGATGGCACCTGGCAAAAGGAGGGCTTGTTTCACTAAATGGTGTCGTGACAACAGTTAGTGTCGAAACTGGAAAGATTGTTGATGCCGAAGTAGTTTCCAGATATTCGTGCAATTTGAGGAATGGAAATGCACACAGAGAGAAGTATTTCGCAAATTACTTTGGAAATAGTGGAGAACTGGAAGTTGAAGGGGCACTCTGGATCTTCAATCACTCAGAGTCATTGCACAAGCATTGCGATGTACTCAGTATTTCAGTCTTTGCCCCACTGGTGACGACAAGTGGTGTGCATATAATAGGTCCATAATTAAAGGAAAACAATACAAACACAAACATAACTTACCTGATGTTATTATAAATTGTATTACACAATAGTTAGAGATTTTTCAAGTCCTGAACTACTTTCTAGATGCCTACATGGCAAAATTTAAAATTTAAATAGCATCATTTGGCACATAATTCCAATAAATGTATATGGAATTAGGAACTTTAAAAACTGGAAAGTATGAAACAATATCTCTATTTAATCAAGGATTCATTACAAAATTAAAAGTTTTAAGTTTATTAAATGTTCAACCTGGATTTTATACATGTCGAGCATTACATGAAGCAGACCGTGTTCACATAAAGAAAGCAAAAAAGGCAGTTTTACCAAGAACCAATAAAGCTAGAATTAAAAACAGACTATTAAAATGTAGACAAGAAGATGATGTAGCAGATGACTTAAGCAATTGAAGCTTTGGTATTGATATCTATTATTGAATGGTAAGTTTGTACTTTAAATTGCATTATCTCAAAACTGTAAATTTCAACACAAAAGGAACATTTTTAAAAAACCTACTCATCTTATAGCTTTGAAACTTGGTGCATGTATTACTAGTACATAAAGAAATATTTTAATGAGAGCTTTTGTCAAAAAAAGGTTTCAAAAAATTTTTAGAGGTTGAAATGTACACAAATTTTCTTTGTTTTTTAACTTTTCACGTGTAAAAGCACATAATAATTTTTTAAAAAAAAACTAATCAAAATTTCAAAAAAAGCTCTCATTAAAATAATAACAACTATTCAATAAATGAACACAAAAAAATTGGTAACTCTACAACCAGTCAATTTTTTAAAAATGTTCCTTAAAATTGGTCATTTTTAACATTACGGAGATAGGGAAAAGGCTGCGTGAAGTGACCCCCTTAAATATATTAAGGTCAACTAATCCTTATCATTGTTCAAGCTATCTAATTTATCGATTGGGGAATTCGGAACATTGGTTAAGATATAAATTACGACAAAAGAACGGAAAACAATTTAGATTAATTTCAGATATATTAATTACCATAGAAAAGGAAAACGATATTGTAATTCGCGTTTAATTTTACTTTGAGAATAATTTTAGATATTTCTGACTGTGTCTTTAGTTATATGAGTTTTATTTAGTTATAAGAGTTTAGTTATATGAGTTTTAGTTCTATTTGTTTCCTTATTCGAATCAACATTTATAATGCTAGTTTTCAGAATTTTATAATACATATCTTGAAACTTTATAATTTTATCATTGTTTTATACAATTTGATTATTACGCGAAACTATATTGAATTGCAAAGAAATATTAACATAATATTAATTATTGGCATTAAATTACTTATCCTTTAAACTTTTATTTTCGGAACAGTTTTTTTAATCCTCAAGCCAAAGAAAATAATAAAAAACATGTTTGTTTTTCTTTCAAGTTCCCATATTTAAAGGCTACAGATACTGTAAGTGTTTAATCATTTCTTCAAGGGGATTGCGCTATTAGAAAAAAATTAGAATATCTATAGGAAAAGGTGACAGAACACTTTAAAACAAAACCTTTAAGAAATATATGTTGTTGCAAGTGACGCATTGCAAAATAAAAATACCAGAAATAATTAAATGCAAAATTAGATGCTTTTCCTTCATTATTTAATTATTTTGTATCTTTCCTTCTCATTGCGGGGCTGCGGTACCCTAGTGGTCATGGTGACGGCCTCTCAGTCGGCGTATTTTGTTGAGTCTCGGTTTCAAGCCTTGGTGTCACTAAAAAACCCTCCATGTAGACGAGGCTGATATACTTTAAATATATCTAAGCTCAAAGTCCTTCCGTTGATATGTTGTTGAAGCTATAAGAGGGAGGTCTCGACTCCGGTGTCGTCCTCGTCACTCGAGTGAGATTCATAATTACATGGTCCGTCGCCAACAGCCCTCGTGTGGCTAATAAAGCGACGTTAATAAAATCAATCAATCTATCACAATCCTTCTAATCCTCACAGTCTATAATTATTAGACTATTGTTAAAGATACGCAAGGGAAAAATTAAATACTTTATTAATAATCAATGAAGGACATAGATAAGGTGCTCTCACTCGAATCCTACTCAACTCATCAATTCTAAATTATGATCAATTAATAAAATCTTTGCTTACCAATTCACTCGTTCTGACTCAACCACTTCTCGAGAACTGAGATTCTTATTTTAGTGCTTTAACGAAGTTTCCAAATCCATCCAAAAGATTAACTATGATACTTTAATACGACTCACAAATATTTATCATTCTGTCGATATCATCAATTTCAATACATTTTTCTTTTAATATTCCTTCAGTCATATATATCACTGTCAGTAATTCAATTCATTACACTTCTTGTGTTCATCTAAATTACTTAATAACGTTTTGTTTTAGTTTCGAAGAAATTGTAATTTTATGGAATTCACACACACACACACAAAGTATTATAAAATTCCCGAGGTTAATGAAGAGAAAATCTTGAATAGCCCAACGTCACAAGTTGTTTACTTTAATTAATTGTTTTAGTATTCCCCCAGAAAAATAAAATTGTATTTAACTAACTATGAAATAACAACGATGGAAACGTTTTGGTGGTTTTTGTATACAATTTTTAAGTAATAAAGATTTACTAGCATAAATTTATTTTTACACAGTTCTAACCATTATCCTTGAGACCTCTAAATTGATTAATTTTCAATACATTATTGTCTATAGTGATAAATATTGCTGAGAAATTTAAAATTCTTTTATTATACGTCTTAAAAATAAATAATGATGATTAATTCATAATAATTGCGATACAATGGGAAACAAAATAGAATTTCATATTTCATTTCATTGAAGTAATTTTTTTATTATATACAAAACTGGAAAAAAAATTACATTAATTTTACCACTTTGAAAAATATTTTATATTCTTCTTTTGTTTTAGTTTAATTGTAGTGAGAAGCAAACTTTCAAAAAAAATTCAATACTCTATAAAATATTTTCAGTAAAGTTAAGAATTTTGTGATTTAATAAAAACAAATAGCAGAAATCAATCACAAGATATGATAATTCCTTTGGTTACTTATTTTACATTAATTATTCCAATAAGTGATATTGCTTTTTACTTATTGGTATTATGTATTACTCAACAAATCTGTTGAGTAATTAATAACCTCAGACAACCAGAACAGTGAGCAAAACTTTATTGTACAAAAAAATAAATCTGGAACCTTATTTATTGGACAATAAATATATTTTTTTCCTTCTTATTTGAAATTAAAAAAACAAAAAGGGTTTTCTATGTGCTTAACATTTGATATCGATTTTGCGCTGAAAAAGTAATAATTAAAAGGAAATAATTGAGCCCGTTGAGAGGAATTTTAATCAAAGCTTCTGTTGTAAAAACAATAGAAGAATCAATCGTAAATAAATGTATAAAACTTCCATTTTAATTGAAAATAAACAATTACTGATAAATACGGATTTAATGATTAATTTATTTGCCTTAATATACTAGCGAGTCAATTATCGGCTAGAGTGAAATATTTTCGGAAACAGAAAAAATAACAAATAACCCTTTTCTGAATAATATTTTAGGAGGATAAATATTACAAACACACAATTTAATTTCTGAAAAAATTTCGACCTTGAAACATTTGTATAGTTTTTCCTGTTCGCTAAAAATGAAACATTTTAAAGTTAATGACACACGATTACAAATACACAGGACGATCACTAAAACAGACGAAGTAAATAAACATATATTTCCTATCAATATAATGCTTTTTAATTTAATCCAATGGTGTAAATATAACTTATTTTCCGAATCAATATTTTAATCTTTATAAAAAATAATTTTTTTCTTACAGTTCAATTTTATGGCAAGAATTGCAGCCTAAAAATGATATAAAAGTCTGTAATACACTCTATAAAGTTTTTATGCACACTTTGGGCGATTTAACTACCAAAGGTGATATTTTCTTAAATAATTATTAAATCATCCAATTAAATATATTAGAATTAAAACAAATGATAGTACATTGAAAAGGACAATAATATTCTCTTCGGATATTAAAATTAGAGCAAACGACAAATTATTGAATTGCATGTTTGTTAAGGCTACACAGTACCCTAAAAATGACAAATTTATCGAAAAAATTTTTTTTGCATTTTCCTGTAGCCCATACATTTGGGAATCTTGGCCCCAAATTTTAGATCTATTAACCAATTAGTTTTTAAGATATTTGAAGTTTTCTGAGCATTGTCAGTCACTATTTTTGACAACTGAGGGGGGCGTGGTTAGTTTCGGTTTCATTTTAAAGCATTTTTCTATTCTTAAATTTAATTAATTACTGATATTTTTTAAATAATATCGATACTTGCAGAGAAGTAGATATTAACTTCAACTTTCACTACTAAAATCATTTATGTTTGTTTATATTTTGAGTTCTTGATGTGCTTATAGTTACTTAGCCAAAATTGATAAGAAAAGGTATTTCTCAAGACCAATATTTATTCTGCATATAATTTATATAAGTTAAAAGCTATTTTAAATTGTTTAAGTGAAATTTTTTCTGTTAAAAAAATGCCACGGACAAAACTTTCGCAGCTTGAGAAGAGAATCAACACTTCTAAGAGATGGAGTGCTGCTGATAATGACAATGCTAAAAACCTGCTTTAGTGGATATAACTACAAAACTTCAGAATACAAATGTCTTTAATATTTCTGCTACATATAAAAGTATCTTTCAAATTACATTATAGTGGATACTGAATGTTTGTTTACAGATAATTTTGGAATATTTTTAAGCAATATTTGCCATAGTGTATCTTTAAAACTTTGCTATGGTCAAAGAAATAGATTTGCATATAAAGTGAATGTTGTATGTGTTAATTGTGACCAAACCTAGAGTGAAACATGTTCATAACAATTAATTGATGCTATATTACATCAAATGTTAGCAAGCATCATTTTTTTAATGTTCCATTTGATGTAAATATGAGATTAGTGCAAGGTATGTTAAGTTTGTGACTTGGCTACTCATCGTTGGAAAAATTCTGCATGCATATGAATTGAAATATAATGTTTAATAAAACTTAAAAGACATTATGAGCCAAAAGTTCTGATTGGACATCTTGTTGGGTCAAATCAGCCGTTGCTTTATATTCGTAAAGATGTCATTGAGGCGTAGGGCTCAAGGAATGATAAAGATATAGTCGGTATTGGAATGTCATATGATGGAAGCTGGTTGACAAGAGAACATACGTCAACGTCAAATATCGGAATAGGATATGTTATCGACTTGCTGACTGGCTTTGTGATAGACTACGAAGTAATGTCAAAGCGACGTGGAGAATGTGAACAGACTAAATTTGAGCTTGGAGAAGAAAGTGCTGAATTTCGTATTTGGTACAAAGGACAACAAAATGTTTGTAGTACAACACATGTCGGATCATCTAGTGCAATGGAAGTAAATGCAGCTGTGAAATTATGGGAAAGATCTGAGAGTATTAGTTTCCGGGACACAATCTTGCTCTTTGACTCTTGGTGTTTTTACCAGTTATCATTAGCACGTGGAAAAAAATCAGGTATTCACAAAGATTGGGTAAAAATAACAATCAACGAAGAATATTTGCCCAAAATCTTGCCTATTTATCAGCGATTAGCATCAACTGAATTATTAAACACATGTGTCAGAGGTTTGACACACAATTCTAATGAAGCATTACATTCGATGATATGGGACAAATATTCCAAAGAAAATACAGCTTCTAGGAGTCGTGTTGATTGCCATGTCGAGTGCAATACCTGATTTTATTGTTGGAACATTAAAAGCTCTAAAAACATTTCAGGATGCTAATTGAATTTGTAACAAGTTTGTCATCAGAACATTTAGTGTACTTTACTCATTATAGGAGAACCTATTTCAGAAAGAAAAGGAAATCTGCAAATTTTAAAGTTGCGCAAAAAAAAATAAAACTTGCTAAATTGCGTCGACTTAAAATTCAGAAAAAATTAGGTGTTATGTACAAACCTGGTAGTTTTTAACTTTTTTTAAACTTTTATTTATATCATTATTATTTTTTATAAGTGTATTGTGTTTTAAAACTTTTGTGAAATTATTATGTTAACTTTAAGCTGAATTATCTGTCATCGTAAAAAATGCTATATCGATATTTTGCAAAAACATATTTTGAATAAATAAAAATATTTGCCATAATATTTAATTAAAGTAGTGTTTTCATATATTATATAAGTAGTTAAATAATATATTAAAAATTTAGATCTTTGCAAGTATTATTAGTTTTTGTTTTATGCCTTTAAAAACTTTAAATGCATTTTTCTCAGACTTTTATTTTTGAAGATGTAAGTGTTTTCTAATCCCTAAGGCTTTTTTTCTGTTCAAGATAGAGTCTTGAAATTTTTTATACATACTGAGATATATGTGTTCTATAAAAGTTAGTATGGATTTAGGTCTGGGATCCCTAGTTATTTTTTTAAAAAATGTTAAAGTTAATATTTTAAAAATTTTCCTGTTTTTTCCAGGTTTAGCTAGAAAAATAATTATTAAAAATCAACAAGGGAACAGATTTTCAAATCCATACTAACTTTTGTTTGCAATAATGTATGAAATATAAATCACTCAAAATAATTAAAAAATTTCAAAAATTGTGTATTTTATAAGGGTTTAAAAAAACTTCAAAATTTTTAAATTTTTTTAAATTTTAAAATAAGGACTAGTTAAATTGACTTTTTATTTTCAGAATCAGTTTAATAATATAGTATGAAAACAATACATAAGTTACTTTTAATATTACTGTCTCCAAAAAAATTTTTTGAAAAAGAGTACCGTGTAGCCTTAAGCTAAATGTAATTATTTCTGGAGTGAAATTAAATTAAAAAATATTTTTACGTATTTATCTATTCTTGAAGCTTTCCTGTACCGGTCATATTAATTTCGTGAACGTAATGTTAATCCTATGGAATTTCTACTAACATCCACAAATATTTTCTATTTTAAATATTTGTATGCGAAAATGCTCAACCGAAAAAGAAAAAATAATAATGAAGCTTTCTGTGGAATTACATTTTTGTTTTGATTTTTAAAAATATTATTACCTTGAATGAAAACATAATTCCGCATAAACCTTTAAATTTTTTTTCTATTCAAATAGACAAATAGTATAGATTTGAGAACTGTAGTCGTCCACGAAATCATAATGGGCAGCAGACTCAGGCCTTAACACTCATAATTCAATGAGGAAACTACAATTCAAATTGAAACCATTGTGAATCAGCTGGAAGAAATCAAATAAAACTAAACATGTCACGTTTATTTCTGTCTTTATTTTGAAAAGTGGCGTTGTGTAGTAGTACATAAATTAAAGACCCTTAGAAACCAATATGACTTAATCAATAAATGCTGTATAGAAGTATAATTATTAAATTAAAGCTCCTATCTACCTGCCATTTTGATTTCGTCAGCTTAATGTTAATCCTAAGGAAATTCGACTTTGTTATGTGTCATCAATAGCTAACTCTACAACCATTTTAAAGTCTATTTAAATAGTCAATAAGTTCGAAACCTTAACTGAAATTGCGTAACAGAAGGATAAAAAACTTTATTATCTATCAAAGAATGTACAAGGTCACTATCTCTCGAATATCACTTAACTCAATAAACCCTAGTTTATGTTTAAATAATAAAGTCTTAGCTAACCAAATCATTCATTCTAATTCAAGCATATCTCGATTATAGCACATTTGTCTGCTATTATATTGATCATGGATTACTATCAATACAAATGCTTAGTTACGATAATTCACTCCTATCGACAACATGTAAGAGCTTGTCGTTATCTTCTAACTTCCTCTTCGATTTGATTTTGCATATACACATCACTATCCATTTTGATTTCATAACACTTCTTATCTTTATCTAATTTATCTAATCACATTTTGTTCTAGTTGAGAAAGAATTTTAATTTTATGCAATTTTAATTACCAAAAAGTTTCCAAGATTAGTCGAATAGAAATTCAATAATAACTCAACATTATAACTATTTATCATCATTGGATTTAGCTTCTAAATTTTGAGACTCGTTTTGAGCATTTTATGCAATGCAATTTCGGCGAAAAAATAACTTAATGGTTATTTTCATTCATGCATTTTTATACAGTGCTTAATTTCCAACGTCCTTAAAAGTACATGTTTCGATAAGATAATCAAACATTCAATATTAAATTTCTGGTTGAAAAAAAGTAATAAATATATATTAAAAAAAAAGTTACTTGATCCATAAATCGTTTCAAATTCTCTTTTCCAAAAGTACATTTCTTTAACAACCTGATAAAGTAACAATAGATATTAACTTCAATTTTGAAAGATTAACAATAAAAGCTTAAAAAGTTATCACATGAGAAATTCAAATAACAATTAAATCTGTAAACTAAGGGAACTACTGACTGTGCAAGATTCTCAAATTTAACTAAATTCTTTTAACATTTCGTAACTTAGAATTTTAAAATTATTCTTGCAAAATGTATTTATTGGATAAAAAAATTCATTTCAATTCATTCAATTTTTAAAAAAAATCTCTAAAAACATACATCAACATGTATTTTTTTAAAATTATCTAAATTGTTTTTTTTTTTTTTTTTTTTTTTGTAATTACGTTTTTATAAACCACAGCTTTCCACAAGAAATTTTAAGGATTTCGTTTTTATAGTATTTTTCTTCTGTCTAGAACTATTCCCATAAGAGTAAAAAAAAAAGAAAATTTTTTTTTAAATATCTAACAAGCAAAAAGGTGATTTCAAAATATTGTTAATTACAAAGACCGAATAAAAACGAGTCATTATTTTCTTCTATCATTTTCCGTCTGAGAGAAACTTTCGCAACTACATGCAAAAGTTTCTCCTTAATATAGCTTGAGGTAATCTGAATTTGTTCATGTTCAAGTTTCTCCTTAATGAAACAGAATCGTCTGCTAAATTCATTAAAATATTCTTCTAGCATTACTTTTCTTGTAATAAAAAATAAAAAGAAATAAAATTATTCGTTGAAATAAAAATAAATGAGCGAAACTCTTAAGTTCTAGTATAAGACTTTCTAATTAGTTCATCGTGGAAAAAAACACAACTTACATTTCTGATTATAATGGAATTTTTTTAATAATTTCAGTGTATAACATTTTCAATTTATTTTTTGAGTATTGTCATCAATGAAACTTGTGAAATATTTTTTTAACTATTTATAAGCTGTGAACTAATAAAATTATTATGAAACCTCGAAACGACAGAAACTTTCTGAAATAAATTTTACTTTTATATTAATACGTAATTTGAAAATTTACATGAATTTAGAATCGTAATTTATGTTTCCGCCAGATTTTTGTAATTACAAGTCTCGAAAAAAGTCATGTACAGAAATTCTTGAGCCTGAATAAATATTTACTTATCCCATTTAATATGAATTTTGTTAAAATTATTTTATTTAAAAAAATAAATTTATTCAAAATAAATTTGTATACTTCATATTCTTTTTTTTAGAAAAAGTTATTTTGTTATTGAAAATAGCAAACTCTAATAAAAAAAATTATTTTTCAATAAAAATCAAAACGGACTAGATTGGAAAGTTCTTTTTCTTTTTTGTCGTATAAACAACATTTAAAAATTACAAATATGTTCCACATCGATTTTTTTTGTCAATGGAAATTTAACACTTAAAGGAAGATTAACAAATTTCAGTTTCCCATAGAAAAATAAAGACACATCTACCTTATTTTTAAATGAAATTGTTCATATCTTAACATAAGAGTTCTATTTAAAAATACTTTGGAAAAATCTCGAAAATCATTTCTTTACTTAACTTCATCTCAAATAATAAACATTTTTTTTTTCAAAACCCTTCAGTAGTTCAATTATTAGATATTAGAATCTCTAAGCTTTTTTATCAAAAATCTTAAGTTGATTCAAAACATATGAGTAATTTTATGTAGAAAATCAAATTCTGAACACAGATATTATTATTAAAAACCTTGTTGTCATAAACTCCATATTACTTTTTCAACTTAGAAACATGGTAACCTTTTTTGTTTGCAAAAAGTTTTTATAATTCTTTTCTTTTTTTCATATTTTATCCATTAATCTAATAAGAGTTGTAAATCAAAGTATTCAATTTTAAACCGATCATGGTGAATAAGCAATAAACGAGTAATATAAAAAAAAAATTAAGTCAATTCCTACTTAGGTCAAGAAGGAAAAATTTTATTTTAGTTACTTTTTGTTAAGTTATTTGGCGGTATTTTGCCAAATGTGGCTACCCTGGTCAGCAAAAAAAAAAAAAAATCGCCAAGTTTGGCAATTTTTGAAATCGCGCCAAGTGGTTGGACTAAATTGCATTTTCACCAATTAAATTTAATTAAATGAATTTTTTTGATATTTGAAAAAACTGTATTAAATCAAGTGTCATCCACTACAAATTTAAAAAAATGAATTTGAACTAGAGTGGAGGAATATATATATATAAAAATTATTTCATTAACGATTGAAAATTTGAACAAGATATATGGAAGAGTGTGATCTAATAGTAGGAATTTAAAAAAGCTTGACTATCATAATATATCATTCATAAGATTTGGGCTTTTAAATTTGAAATATTTTGATTCTGACTTCAAATGCATTAAAAGTTGCAGTTCTCCTGAATTATTAGATAAAATCCATTCAGTCCGAATGTTAGGCATGTTTTGTAAAATGTTAAAATACTTTACTAAATATTGGTAAATTTCATTGAAATAACTTTTAGAGAATCGTCTTTTGAATGTAAAAATATCTTTATGCAAAACTTTTAGTATAGTTTTCATGCACAAAATATCTGCGTACATCGGAATGCAGATAAATCATTCGGCATGAAGAATTAGCTTCTTCACGAGTCCGCGACCATGACCGCTGGGCTACCAAGGCCACATGAATGAATATAACAAAAAGAAGTCAAAACATTATAACTAAAATATTGACCAATATCTTTTTTTTTCTCAAGTCTTCCTCATAAGAATAGCAAAAGTATTCTTACAGTAATACTTTTCTTTGATCGTTAATCAAGATTTTTTTTTTATTTCCAGTGACAAGACAATACAGAAAGAACAACAGCAAAGATGAAAACACACGTGAGCACACAAGATCAAATGTACAAAAGTAAAAAAAGAAGAAGAGCATGAAAAATGACTGAAGTCATTGCCTTATTAAAAGTTATCTTGCTCGCCAATACAATGCAGTCTCATTGTCGCCATAGAGTGATGGGCAACGTTGGAGGCGAGCCTAATTCATTGGCTCCACCAAATCACAAAGAGGACAGTATAGATGGTTTCTAATACGAAGGAGATGTACTCCTGGAAAGTCAGGGTTCGTTGTGACTTTGGGCTATTCGCGGTTTCTCTTCACTAACCTTGGGGACTTTTAATTAAGATTGATTGCTTTTGCTAAACAACCTTTGCTCAACCAAAAATGAAACGTGATTATGTAAAGCAGTTAGAAATGAAGTGAAGCAGGAGAGTTAGGAAATATATAAACCCAGACTGAGAGTCGCAATATAGAGGTTGAAGTAGAGGTTGAGTGATTCCAGTGTTCAGCAATTGTTCCAGAGTCGGAGTTGAAGTCGGAGCTTAGAATTGTTACAAGTTATCGGCTGGTTAATACATGCTAGAAGTGAAGATAGCCTTCGTGGTAAGAGTCAGTTAGTTTATTACTGATAGATCGAGTTAAAGCCTTGTCCGGGAGAGCATTTATAATTGTCGTTATATTAGCAACCAAATAATAAATATTGGGATTATTGTTCTAACATCTCTTTGATCGACTTATTGACTTTTAGTGTTAAAACATTGAGTTTAGCCATGGCACAAGAGGCAAACAGGAATGGGCAGCCGTCACACTGTCAAAAGACGAAATTATTCAACACCCTCACGATGAGGGACGTTAGGAATGGATAGAAGATCGTCAACTTTCCACCGTTCTGACTGCAAATGGCCAAGTAGTTGTACCCTAAAATTTTGTGACATGATCTGTTTGATATACATCTTTACAGTATGATTACATATTTTTGAACGTCTTGTCTGTAACAATCTCGAGTCCTTCCTTGCAAGGAAATCAGCCTCTGTTCGTTCCCCTAAACTCCACAGGGGCCAGGTATCCACTGGAGGGCAATACGTTTCTTCTTTCAGGCAAATCTCTGCAAGTAATTCCGACAATGAAGGATTTCTTTCGATGAAGGAGCGCTATTTGAACTAATGGTCAGGATGGCTGTTTGAGAATCAGAGAGAAGAGACACTCTTGAAAATTTATCTTCAAAAACCAGTAACTGCTTTAGTATCGTTTTGACAATCAATGCGACATATTTTCCGAGATGGGGGGGGTATCTGTTTGATAATTTTTTGGCGGGGGGGCGATATTTCCTTAATTTTTGCACTAGTAGTCGTGTCTCTTTAACTAAACAGCTATGGTGGCTACAATTATTAAGTGATGTTCAGTTAACAATTTTCATCAACATAACAAAAATATCTGTCCACTTTCTTTATGCTACTGTTCCATTTCCTCATTTTCTTGTTCAAAGTGTCCGCGGTAATCTAGTAATCATGGTCACGAACTCGCGACCGGCTGTGTTTCCATTTAATCCTAAGTTCGAGTCCTGATGCAACAAAAGAATTGTCGTGTTGAGGGGCTGATGCACGTTAAATCTGCTGAGGCTCCAAATCCTCACTTTGGCATGGTGTAGAATTTTGGAGAAGGAGGTGCCATTACAAAAAGTATCCTTGTCACTAGATCAGAAATCAAAATTCCGAGGTCCGTCACCACAGCCCTCGTGTTGCTCCTCGATGCGTTGCTAATATAAACAATCAATCAAGCAGTTCTTATTTAGAATATGTATTAGGTATACTTTGTAATTCAAATAATTGGTCTGGAACATCATTATCACTTGTCAATCATTCAATATTTTGTAAAAGTTTTTGTTTTAATATCATATTTTTTAGGATCAAATAAACTAAGCCTTTTAGATGCGTCAGTCAACTTAAACGTTGAGTCACATTAACCCATCAATCATTTTCAGGACAGATAACACGCCCCCTATCGGCGATAAACTCACACTGATACATATCACCCATTAAATATGATTCAATGAGGATTGGTGGATTAATAAGAACTAATGCTGTCTAGAGTGTAAATTTATTCAAAAATACTGATGCATCAAACTGACCCATAGTTTTTACGGTCGAGTTACCAGAGCCATAATTATCTCAAACCAACTAACTACGATATTGCGTCAACGTCTGAAATACGTCTATCGATAATTTTAACGTGTGTGATATGTAATAATATGCTTAAGAAAAATTATCTAAATATATATATATAAAAAAAAAAAAGTAAAGTTCCTTAGTGTGGGCCAAATAGTCTCAAAAACAATTAGATTTATTTCGCTGAAAATTTCACAAATTGTTCTTGTGGCGACTGCCTACGTCATCTTGTGACGTCATTTTTGTCTGCGGA
>BMAW01055711.1:72708-164144 GCA_019974015.1 Nephila pilipes
AAGAAAAGGAGGAAGCGATCTTTAGTAGACACACTTGCTTCGCAGATCCCAGACCTGTGAAGGTCGAGTTGCATAGTTGAAATGTTAAAAGTTGTTCTCGTTAAGTTTTAAATAAATTGTTAGTTCTTCTTGTTTTTAGTCTTTCGTAGTTATTTATTTATTTGTATAGCCTACACCTTCTGATTGGATGTTATGGGAAAGGAAGGTAGCAGCAACGCCACGTTCCTATATTCTTAACACTAACACAAATTGCTCTTAACAAGTGTGTGTAGACAGTGTTTTGAATCAAATCCGAGGGAGAAGCAACGTTAAAAGGAAAGTATCGGAGGCGAGTTGGCGATGATGGAGATAAATTTGGCAACTTTTGAAATAAATCGCCAAACAATCATTATATATCATGTGATTTTAAAAATAGGCAAAAAAATATCCATATGGAAAAATTATTAAAACCCGAACAGCAACGAAATAGGGAAAATGAGTTATCGCATACAATCCATGTCCTTTTAATTGAATAGATATAAGGCTTCAATTGCGTGCGTGTGTGTTTATATATATACTAGAATTTGACAAAACATCACGTGGATACGTTACGACATACAATTCATGTACAGTGTGACGATATAGTGCAATGTATAGGGCCACAATATGGATTTCAGAACTATAGTAGAAATTCCATCGGATTAACATAACATTCACGAAATCAAAATGTCCGGTAGACGGAATACTTATAAAAACATCTTATAAGTGATAGACAAAATCTCAGTAGCCTAGGTGTCATGGTTGCCGACGGCTTTCATCGAGTCGTGGGTTCGAGCCTTGATGCCATCACCGTGAAAAAGAGGTTGATGCACGTTAAATCTTTCGATGCTCGAAGTTCTCCGGTTGGTGTGGAGTAGAAGGAGACTGGATGTCATCTCAGGTGTAATCTTTGTCACTAGAGCGAGGTTCAAAATTACGAGATCCGTCGCCAACAGCCATCGTGTTGCTTCTAGTGCGACGTTAATAAAACCGAACAGAAATGAGTTAGATAATAAGCTATTTGCAAATGACCTCTTAACTTTGAGCCCCATGTCAATTCGAATGCCAATTTTAGAATTAGAATCTCATTTACTGATCATGTTCTTCACATAATAGAGTATTAAATTTAAAAAATAGGGATTAAAAAAAATAATAATTCAAATTTTGAATGTTATAATTATTTTTTATATTATAATAAGCTTAAATAGGTCTTTCGAGTTAATCAACTTAAAAGTAAGAAAAATAGTGTAATTTTTTTCCCAGAAATATCCTTTTTAGAAGAGTTTATCATTTACACATGATTTCAAAGATCTCCCTTCATTTTGAATTTTAGCGAAAGATGAGGGTGTAATCCATTAGTTTTTGCGTCTATATCTTTCACTGTTATAAACAATACCAGCAACAAAGCATAATTTTTAAAATATGTATTTTTATAATTGCATTACGTAATATTTGTAGGTATTTTTTTTAAAAAAATATAAGCAACAGCTGTTTGAAATCTAAACTACAACTGTTAATTGGACTTGCAATATTCAGAAAAATTCAGTAAATTTTCATCTTTTATTTCATATTATACTGCAGAAATGAAGTTTGTAAAATCCTATATTTAGGGAGACTGCTTGGCTCGAATTTGAAAACGCGCCAAAATGCACTCAATATAAATAGCAAAATGATGCTATATGAACTCATGGACAAAAAAATTAGCGCATCAAGAAGGAGTCGCCAAAATGAAACGAAATTTTACATACGTAATGACTACATTAATATAAGTAAATGATTAGAAAATCAAAGAAAAAGGATCGTTTATTTCAGAGAAAAAGGCAAAAGATCGGAGGATTTAATACCCTGTAGAACCCCCTGTGGCGTGAATGCACGATGTGATACGATCGGGCATTGAGGCATACAAGTTCTGTATGATATCTTGAGATATTTCGTTCCATATTTGCTGTAACCTTGCCTCTAGTTCGTTCAAACTCGTGGGATGCCCAACTCGCCGTCCCAAATGAACCCAGGTAGGCTCGATTGGAGACAATCTGGTATCGGGCAGGCCAAGGAAGGGTAGTAACAGTGCGGAGACAGTCTTATAACACACTTGCCGTATGAGGCTGAACATTGTCTTGTTGAAAAATGGCTCCTGGGCACATGTGGTTGCAGGATATCATGGACATACTGCTGGGCTGTCAAGGTGCCGCGGATCAATACTAGGGATGACCGTGTATTGTAAGCAATGGCACCCCATACCATCACACCAGCTGTGGGAGCGGTGTGTCGCTGTAAAGCAATGGCTGGATTGAGGCGTTCACCACGGGGTTTCCACACACGAACACGATTGTCATCACTTCTGAGATTGAATCTAGATTCGTCGCTAAAGACGACCTGCAATCCACATTCATCGTTCAAGGCATCACTCCAAACGGAGGCGTAGATGGGTGTGCTTCAAGGGCAGCACACATAATGGGCGCCGCGATCCCAAATGTCCTTCAGCCAATCGCCTTCGTATGGTTCGAGAAGACGCAGGGACCCCTTGTTAAGGTACTACATGTGCCTGGATGGCGGCCGATGAAGCAGTTGGATCTACGCTTGCATTTCTTACAATGTGGCGGTCTTCTCGACGACTGGTCTTTCGAGGGCGTCCTGAACCTGGTCTTCGTGTAAATGCCATATCTCGGATCCACTGGTCTCAACATCTCCTCACAACACAATCAGAGCGACCTAATTTACGAGCTACTCGCCTAACTGACCACCCAGCTTCCATCATGCCGATGATTCTCCCCCTCTCAAGCTGCTCATATTGTCTTCGAAAACGGCGTAATGGCATGTCTACCTCAGCTCTTCCCTTGTAAATGATTCAGCACACTTATACAAGCTTTGGTTACCTGTTTTACTTTCCTCGGGGAACGACGTTAAACGCCCTCTACCGACTATACGTAATGCGCAAGCACGCTGCATTTCTAATCATTTCCATATCTCCCCGACATGTACATTCATGCCAAGTTTCGTAATGATCCCGCAATTATTTCTTGGTGCGCTAATTTTTTTGTCCATGAGTGTATATATATGTGTGTGTGTGTGTGTGTGAATTTGTAAGGATTTAACTTTAATTTAATAACTCTTCTCTTAATAATAATTTAATTTTCTATTCTATCCCTTTCTTTAATTCAAAAGTAAAGAGTTCATTCCTATTTCCTGATCCCCTTCCAAATTATCCTTTTATTTATAAGATCATGCACTCATAAAATTTGTCTAATACCTTTTTCCCACGATCGTAAATTTGTCAAAATAATCCCTTCAGACTCTTTGCCTATTATGATATTTCCCCAAAATCCCTAATCCTAAACCTCGTGTAATATGACGTTTATTTTGAAAGATCCCTGCTATATAACTTAACACAAAAAAAAAATTATCTCTCTTATTCTCTTCTCTCTTGCTCATACATTCCTCTCTGTTGATCAACTGAGATTTTTATGGTGTTTTCGCTTCGGCCTTTGGTGGCCGAAGTCGGACTAAAGTCTGAAAATACGTAATGTTCTATCCTATAGAATCAATAAACAATCTTGTTCATATGAAAAACAGACTATTCATTTCGGCCATGCATTCAAAATGTGTTATTAATATTGAACAAAGATTTAATACCTACTTAAATATCATTCGTGATATATATGTATAAATATATGAATTATTATTAACAAGAAAATTTAAGTTTTCTGAATATAATTATCTCTAGTGGCAGCAAATAATTTAAAAACCATTTTTCTTATTTCTATTTGAAATTCATCTGACATGCAGTAAATGAATGAAAGTACTCTAAAATACTGTCGACTGACTTGACACACAGAGATTCCAAATTCTTTTCTAGCTAAAAGTTTTTTTCCGAACAAAAAATAAAAAAAACCGAAAGCATTTGTCTTAGTTGGAAAAAAAGGAAATAAAAATAACGACTTTGATTAAAAATATTGTGACAAGCATTTCGTTTCTATTTGATAAGAGAATTCAATCCACGATAATTAAAACACTGCAGGTCTATACTTGTTTTAAGAGAGCAAATCACACTTTTTAGTGAGGAGAAAATTTTAATTAATTCCTCTCCTCAGTTTGCGGGGGAAGTTTTTAAATAATTACTTTTTAAATACTGCTGAAACTTCTGTGCACTATGGGAAGAAAAGAGTGAAATATCAAAAGTAAAGATTTTAGGAAAACATATAACGAATATACCGTAGAATTTCTTGTCTGGTTTAGGGATGAAATGAAGGAAAATTAATAATTTTGAATTTTCACTTTTTACTCAACGTTATTACTATGAAATGTAAGAAAACCTGATAATATTGGAAATAGAAAAGTTCTTATGTTCCTATTATATGCCTTTTATAAGTTTCATTTTCTATATCCTTTTTTTTCGGAAGGTGGTTGATAACAAATTTTTCAAGCACCATGAGTTCTTAAAAATATTTTACAGGAAAAATTAATATGTGTTTAGTTAACCCAGTTCAGTTTATTCCTGTGTTTTAGATTATATAATTTTTTTTAAAAAACTATCTTGTTTGAAGTGCTAAAAATATATTAACACATCAATCAATAACTCCCGAGACTAACCCAGAGATGTCGCTCGTAGTAAACCAGTAACCAGGTCTTTCTAGAGTACTAACCTTTGCTTGAAACGTGTCAAAATTTTAAGTCGATTGGACCAGAAACAGCTGAGTTATCGAGGTTGGAGTAAAGTCGTTTTGTAGTTAGTTTAAAAAATGGAAAAAACCGAGTTTCGTGTTCTGATAAAACATTGTTTTTTAATGGGTAAAAACACCGTGCAAGCGAAACAATGGATTGAAAAATGTTACCCGGACTCTTGTCCATCAAAAGCAACGATTTGTCGGTGGTTTGCCGAGTTTAAACGTGGTCGTACCGACACAAATGACGCGGAACGCTCGGGTAGACCTGTGGAAGCCGTTACACCGGAAAATGTGAGTGAAGTGACAAAAATTACAATGAAAGATCGTAAAGTGAAGCTCCGTGAGATTGCTGAGATGACACAGATATCATATGGAAGTGTATTTACTATCCTTCATGAAAAATTGAGCATGAAAAAGGTTTTTTCCAAGTGGGAGCCGCGATTGCTTTCGATGGAACAAAAACAGCAACGAGTCGATGATTCAGAAAGCTGTTTATCGCTATTTACTCGCAACAAAAAAAATTTCTTGCGAAAAAAAAAAAAGAAAAAAAAAGATTTAGAGAGTAAAGCGTTGGAACGATTGTATCACCCTAAAAGGTGATTAACAAAAGATGTTATGTTGATGAATAAAAAAAAAATTTTGCAAAAAAAATGTTGTTTTCAATGTTAGTCTCGGGAGTTATTGATTGATGTGTTATATATCGTTTAATTCGTGCTCCTCATTTCATAAGTATTTTTTCTCTTCCTGCTAAATAGTTAAAAGAAAAATCGTCTGTAAGATAATGCAAAACTCGTTTGGTATCAGGTAAGTTTCACTTTTCTTATGAAAACGGATTCGACTTTGTTTAATTATTTAAACTAATGAAGATTAAATAAAAATTTTATTTTCAAATTCCTAAAAATAAGTAAAATTATCTATATAGCTGTTTATAAAGGAAAAATACAATAATTGTTTGCTTCTTTTAAAACGGCTACTCAGATTTTTCAACAAAAATTTATTTCCTATCGAAGAACAACTAATGTTTGCAGTACCGTTACCGCAATCATTTATGCCTTCAAAACCATTACATTTTAATAATTTTAATTTTATTTATTTATTTATTTAAATATTTTCATACGTTTAATTATTGCTATTTATTCTAATTATATTATTTTTTTCATTTTGATACTTTTATTTATTTATTAAGTTTTAAATCTCAATCTTAGGTTTAAGTTTAAGTTGGCGATGATTAATCGCCAAGCGACTAAGAAGTATCGCCAAGTAGGTTGTATCCAAAGATAGGCTTCACGAGTTAGGCGACGACTTGGCATAATCATAATTTGACGGGAGCCGCTATAATAGACCAGGACCGAATTTTTTAATTGGATTTTATGCTTTTCATGTTTAAATACATCTTACTATTAACAACCAATATTATAAAAATAGAGAAATTAATAAATGTGTTGCTTAGTTTTCAGTATAAATCACACCAATTATTTAATTTTTAGTAAAGAATTCTTTTCATTATAATTAGTTCTATATTTCAAAGTTTCAAAAGTTTTGATCGATTAACTTTAAATTTCGCTTCATTTTAATTTATTTGGGAGAAAAACGGTAAATTTTGAAAATTAATCAATAACATTTTTAATTATTTACGATAGTTAAATTTCTTCTAATGAATTCTTTCTAAAACCACAAAAACATTTTGATCAAACTCGAGTTTGTATCTAGACATCACGCACTCCAACCGTCTTTAGAATCTTTGCATGAGAAAAACAAGTAGTTTGATAGGAATAAAATCGTAAAAGAAAAATAACATTTTGTGATTTAATAATATTAATAAGCAAAGTGCGAATGATTTTGATGTGCAATTATATTTCACTATACTATTCGTTGAAAATATTCATAACTGAATGAAATATTAATTTTTAATGTTTTTTCTATGTATAATTAAATTGCTTCGTGATATCTAAACTTCAAAATATTTTTTACGTAAAATTTCTCTTCTCGTACTTAAATATAAATTATAAATTTTGACGAAGAGAATTTAGAATTCAGAGAATATCAGAGGAAAAAAATGTTCTATTAAACTGTTTATTAGACAAAACTTTATATAATTTTTAAATGTTGAAATTTAATTGTATAATTAAAATGATCTAAGAACCATGAATAGTTATTTCTGAGATATTTTAAAAAATATTTTAAAAATATTTTCTTAGCTTTCAAGCAAAATTTAAATTGTAAAATGCAATGTAAGTACAAAATTATATAGAAAGTTTTAGTTTGAGATGTATGGATGAATATAACAAAAGATCCAAGAAATAGATACCATATTTCTTAACAAAAAAATTAACATTTAACCAAAAAAATTTCGCCGTAAAAAGTCTCAATTTTGACATTCTTCTGTTACTTATTAAAAGTTTTTATATTTATAACAATTTTTCCCCCTTGGAAAAATACGACCTTTATGTACCCCATATCCCTTTATATTGAATATTATATGCAATTCATACAACTATATTCAACAAACTTTTTGATAGGTAACGATATTTTTAGTTAGAAAATACTCTTAATTTGATACTTCGAATTAAATCTTCAATCCTATTTCTAACACGAATAGTTAAGGCGCTGTTGTGCAAAGTTTCAAAGTTAATCGATCGTATTACAAAACACTAAAATGATTAATGACCTTCAAATACGAGAATTGAAATTTTCTTCGAAAAATATTACCAATAACATAAATGAAAGAATCATTATCATTGAATAATTTATTTTATTTAAATGGAACTAATAATGATGATGGATAACTTCTGCCTTTCACGAAATTAAAAAGTCCTTCAGAAATTTATTCCTGAACCCGCATTTCCAAGGAGACGAACAAGAAAACTTTTCCTACTTATAACATCAAATTATTTATTTTGAAAGATTGGTACTTCTAAAAATTACTTATAAATCACTGCGAGAGAGAGACATAAAATATTTAGAAAAGTATATACGAGTATATACCAATTCCATGTACACCTATCTTTCAATTTATGCGGTTGGTATGTTGTTCAAAAAATTGCTTTAACTGTAATCAAGCAAAATGAGATGTAGAATTCACAAATAATAAAAATATGTTTTGAATTAAATTTTAAACCTTGTAAGTCAATTTAAAGACGATAATTGATTGATTATATATTAAAGTCACACTTACAAGCGACTCGAGGGCTGATGGCGATGGGTCTTCTAATTTTGAGCCTCAGGTAAGTGTCAAAAAGGGCGTATGATGCGGCATCTCACTTTCCAAATTTGAAAAATTGGGAGATGTTAAATGATTATTTTGATATAAAATTTAGCCTAATTGCATAAAACATTTAAATGATTGACGCTTAAATTTCTGAAAAGAATTATTTTTGCTTGAAAGCTGGTTTCCATTGACTTATATGTTTATTATTCGAATAACAATTTCTTTAAACATTAATGCTCTGCTAAAGTTCTTTACCTTCTGCAAAGAAACACCTCCACTCCACCTCATTTTCTGTCTACCACATAACAGAACCCCATCGGGGAACATAATTGGTTTCTTTACTTAATCACCATGCAGCGGCTTCTGATTACCAAAAATGTTCCAAAGATTGCAATTACCATACGGAAGAAATTCCGTCAAGAAAAAAAATTAACCGCATCTTTGAAAATAAAAGGACTAACCGGGAAAAAAAAAAGTTCACTCTCATCTAAATATCCAACCGTCTAACATTAAAAAATCAATAGCACCACACGTTGCCTCGAAGACCTTCAATATAAGAGCTTATATCTAAAAATGTTTGCAAACTAATAATATTGAGAGTATCGTTTGAGTTAATCGATCCATTTATTCAGAAGATGAAAATTATTTTCATCGCGTTTTTCCCTTCTCGTGTAATTTTATACTCGTATCTTTCAGTTATTTCGGTCATCATACAGTGGAGTTTAAGTATCTCATTTTCTATAATGAATATATATATGCAGTATTACTTATAATATAAAGTTTTTTATTTAATTAAAATTGTTTAATATTATATAAATACTAGCTCATACTCGCCCGCTTCGCTGGACAGACGATAATATAATATTTTGGAAACTATATATAAGATATCAAGAAAAATTTCAATTTTTAAAACATTAATGATAATCTAAATTTAAAATTTTAAAAAATTGATTGTCTGTAATAATGGTTATCCTCGACTTTCAAATATATGAGAAAAATAAAAAAAAATTAGTAAAAAGTCACCCCATATATATATAATATGGATAAAATTCATTCCACCCTAAACATGTTATACCTAGTACTGCCAAAGATTCAAACTTTTGGCAGAAGATTCATCATGTGCTTAGCTTTCAAATGAAATACCCTCGCAATGGCATCGTATCTATCACAAGATTTTTGTCCTTGCCTCAAGACATCTTTGATTTCTGAACATTTAGGATTGCAAGTGACTACAATCCTTCAAAAAAAAAAGTCGTGCATGTCGGGACGTCCAAAACGTCTCACGTATGTCATAGCCTCTTGAGTTCGTTCATGCATGTAGCGAGGTCCTCCAGTAAACGAAGATTGTCTTGTGTGTGAGCTACTCCGTAAAATGTCGTCATTTTAGTATTTTTCAAAATCCCGCTAAATTTTGGGGCTAAACTACACTTTCACCAACCATGGGATTCCAAACTCATTTATTTCTATCGCTAAATATGTACGTTTCTTATTTTCGACATGTACGAACTTTCGCATAAAGAGCCCCTTCGCCAAAATCTTTCCAATTCTCCATCAGCACTTCAATATTAAATTAATTGGTATTTTTTCAATTCGCAAGCACAAACCTCAGTAAGTAAACATATTGGGTGACAATACACAGTATACATATAAAAAAATAGATTAAGTTTGGCATCAGTCATATCATTTTTGGCGATAAATTCGCCAAAAATAACATAACCCACGGATAAGAGTAGATTAGTGGATGAAAATAACATTTCGGATAAGACTTCCGCAAAATCCGTTCTTAGTGAGCGTCTACATTGCAAAATGAGTGACTATACTAAATTTCGAGTCAATCGGTTGTATAGTTTTTGAGATCTCGTAATGATTCAGGTATTTGGTTGGAATGTACTTTAGAGTAACTACCCGTTGGCGACAAAAGTTGTTTACACTTGTTTGGCGATATTTTGCCAATTGTGGTTACCATGCTTTCTCTTCTCTGCAGTGGCTTTAGCCGTGGCAACCTTACGAATAAGGCATAAGATACAGGATTTTCAGTAAGAAGTTTTTTTTTTTATATTTATACCTTTCTCTGATCATTTTTTTTTTTCACTTTTGTTGCAATCGCCGGGGCTACCTTTTCGAATTTGCCACACGAATACGGATGCCGGATCACCTGATGTTTTTTTTTTTCGTTATACAATCCTCGGATCCTATTTTTTTAACTATTTATGATTTCGCCGGGGCTACCTTTTCGAATTTATCACATTAATTGGAATTAGAGTCTTCCATCTTTTTTTTTCCCCGTCTGTCTGGATTACTTTTTTACAAAATTTATTAAACCTGCGCAATCTCACAGTCAGGCAGCTGTTTCGGATGTTTTTTTTTCTTTTAGCCAATCACATACAGTACCTATTTAAGTCTCCGTTTCTAAAGCGAAACTAAATATATATATTTTTTTAATCTTAAACAATCATGGGTAAATCGTTTAGCCTTTTCCATTGTCTAGTGCCGACTTCTCAGAGTTCCTAGAATTTTCTTTGTCCGTTATTCCGGTGTACTAGTTGTGCAGTTCAGTGGTTTATTAATTTTGCTGTGTTTTCGTGCTTTTGCGTTTTACGTTCTTAAACGTTTTTTTATTCAAATTCTCCTGCTTGGATGATATTGTGTTTCTGCGTTTTTTACCTTACCGTCAATCATTTACTCCAATCCCAGTTTCTTTGTCGAGGGAGAATTTGATTCTTATATGGATTAATACATGTGGAGACGGAGACACAATCATTCTATTCAGGATGAAACCTACAAGAAGTTTTTTAAAACCGTTATTACTGTGTACCCGCCGTAAAATCGAGACGCCACTGAAACTTAGGTAAGTCGAAAAATTCCTACTTTTCAGCTTCGCGGAGTTCAGGGTCCGCCGTAAAAATCGCCAAATTTGGCGATTTTTCAAATCTCGCCAAGTAGTTACTCTAAACTACAGCTTCACCAGGTATTTCGTTATAATATACATATCATTATCTTAAGAGACCTAAAAAATAGTGCAGTATGAGCACATATTTAGCCTAAATGAAACTTGAAATATGATGTAAGTAGCAAATCAAGGAACAATTTTATTTCACTTGTACTATTATTCGTAAATTTTGCATTCTCTTTTTGGTAAATGTGTACATTAATTTTTTACAGTTTAATAATGAATTTTACTTTTTCGTGTGTCAATACGTAATTAGACATGTTGAAATAAAATAAATTATTTTGTTTTTAGCCACCAAAGGTTCTATTGTTTTATGTGCATCAATTTTGGCGTAACGGATCACTTTTCAATTTTTTGTGATTTGCTTGAATATTAATTACATTTTACTTAAATATATTCAATTTAATAATTTAGCAAATGCTTTAATTTTAATTACCTGTAGCTGATATAATATTCAAATTATTCGTCGTTTCCTGTAATTTTAATATGGAAAAGTTTACTATTGTCCATTTCTCTATATTTCATCATTTACTTTAGTTCTTATACTTAATTGAGTAATTTAATTATAATTATAAAAAATGAGCATATTTGGTACTAAATATGTTTTTTGTAAAACTTTGCATAGATCTCTCGATTGGTTTTTTCTTTAATCTGTTTAATTTTACTTTCATCCTCTAAAAAATCGATACTTGTCTATTATAGTGGCGCTCGATGATTAATCGCCAAGCAAGTAAGAAATATCGCCAAGTATGTTGTATCAAAAGATAGGCTTCACGAGTTTGGCGACGACTTGGCGTAATCGTAATTTGACGGGCGCCGCTATAATAGACATGTATCAAAAAATCTTTATGGCGGTTTTTAACTAATATTTTATAATTCAGTTTTAATATTTTCTTTATATTTATTTATTTTATTGTATATATATATATAATATATATATATATATATATATAACTTTTTTTTTCTCACTTATAAATATGCTTAAAATCCTTATATTTTTATTGCATACATCACTCGATTTAATTTGAAAATTTTTCGTTAACATAATATTCTGTTTTTAAACATACAATTTTTAATATAAATCTCTTTTATTTTATTCCTTTTGATTGTATAACCATAATCGTTCCTTCACAAGATTAATTTTAAAATTCAGGCGTACAATTCTGCTGCATATTTGAAAACTATTATTCTTTAAACTGCAAGTTTGAAGCAAATAAAATACAGCAAAACAATCGAAAGAAAATATTTGGTAAACAATTTTGTAATAATGCTTCTAAAATTTTGTAATTCAAAACTTCAGTTTCACAGCCTGATAATAAAAAAAGCTTAAGAAATATATCGTTGAACAATTTCGAACACTGCATATTCAATACCAATATCCTCTACAGCTCTATTTCATGCCTTAATGTGCTAGTGTTCCGGAAAAGTTAACAATTCCTTTGCAGATAAAAATTTCTTCATAGAACACTTCTTGAAAAATTATTGCAGCTTCGAAGTATATCGTGAAATGACGTGCAGAAAATTGGATCAGAAATTATGTTCCAGTGCTTATATCAGGCAGGAAGGCAATGATGGTATTCTTTCGTGTTCTAATTGAAGTGTTATTTATCGCCTTTAATGTGTACGGGTTATTATAGTAACATAGTCGTATCATTCAGGAATCTACAGCGTACAAAAATCTGAAATAGCACTAGACTTGATGGTGAAGTTGGATTTTGAAAGTAATTTAGACGATCAAAGCCGCTGAATAAATATATGAGAACGATAATTACGTTTTTTATACCTACTCTCACTTCTAAAATTTGCCAAATTACCTTAGATAATTCTGTGAGATATAATATCGTGATTTCGCTAGTATAAGCCTTAAGGAGATATTAAGAAATACTTCGAATGTTTCGCTTAAAGAATATTACTAAAAATAATTATTTCTATTTTGTAGGTATTGCTTAAAATATTCAATTTTAGTATAAATTATATAATTTATCGTATAGTTCGTATTTTTCTATAATATTTTAACAGGCATTTTTAATAGAATGAACTCTTTGTGTCAAATAAAAATATTTAAAAGGGATCCCAATGTAAGGGTTTTTTCAATATTTTGACAATAAAAGGAAAAAAATAATGTAGATTCTTTTTTTTTCTCAAACTTTGACACAATGTCTATGGTACGAGTAAGAACACAATATCAATAGTTTATCATTTCGTCGTTCATTCAAACATTTAGCGTTGAACGCGTTTTTCAGTAAACATTTGTTTCTAAATAAGAAAAATATACATGTTATTGCAATCGAAATAAAAAAAAATCTTACGGTCTACATACCCCTAAAAAATTGAGGCAATTAGAGCTAAAGATCATTAAACGAACGCAACCTCCTCAGACATATCATCCCAGATGCAAAACACAGGCTTCAACATATTTGTTTTGTATGTCTAAACGCGATAAGCGATGGTGTGAAAATCCTCATTTAATTTTATTTGGTAAACTTAGGGAATTTTCATTTAATTTACAAGACTTTATAACCCTAACTTTTTTTTCTGGCGTAAGCAACCTACATACGAGAATCTTACAAACATTCTTTTCAGTGCCAAAAAGTAGCTTCTGATTTGAAAGTAGCCAGTCAGCCACTGCTCTCCCGCATGGGAACGCAGCGTTGCCCGAGGAACACCACTTGGAGGTCGGCTACCCGTTGTCCCTCAAGGACTGTCCTTCCTCATCACGCGCCTGATATTACACTTCTGGACAACCCCCGGGGTAGTCTTGCGACAACCCCTTCTCACACATGCCTCTGCTAAAAGGGTTCTTCTGCCTTTGTCTCTGGATCGAGTAAAATGGGGGAAAAAATGTCGTGCGTTGATGAGAAAGGGCGTGGATCAACGCGTCCACAACAAAATACCCGGCACGCTTGTTTGAAATCGAACTAATTCAAAACACCGTCATTACAAGTAATTTAGAATGGGGATTGCCATAGAAAAAGCGTTTGAAATCAATGATTACTACTAACTAAATACGCTTTTCCAGCATCTGAAGGTAGGAAATTTGGGAAATAATTGTGGAGCGCGCCGAGTGCCTTCCTGGAGGTCTTAATGGGTAGCCAGCCCACATTCGTGTGACACGTGGGGGAACCAGGTAAACCCCACGCAGCCAGCCCGAAGAAGAACTCGCTACAGTAACGAAGAGGATCTTCATCTCCCAGTTCGAAGAGCTTCGGCGCTCGGCCACTGGTGGGGCCTCAACGGTGCGTTGGTGAGAGGGAGTGGACCAACGCTGCCACTTTTCTGGAGTCACATGTTCGGTTATGTTAGAGAATCCTCCTCCTTCATCTTTCCTCCCTATAAGCTTTTTCAAATTCAATGAATTTTTAAGTTTTTTTTTTTATTTATATTTCATTTATTATGGTTTATTGCTTTTGAATGTGTAAGGGTCATAACTTTTTTCAAAACTGAAATATTCCATCTGGTGATAAAGATTTGAATCAAATAATGCACTTATATTACGTTTTGAGTTCTAAAGTTATAAGAAACTGGAATTTTGAATGATTTCTGTTGTGGGGATGTACAATCATGCAGAGCCATATTCACCAGTTTTTCAAATGCATGTTTGTTCTCGAAATAAAAACAATGCCAAATGTGAATGTACTTTTACCTGATTTATAAATTCAAGGCATTCAATATTCAGAAGTTAATCTGACTTGAGGAAATTACAAGAATGTCAAGCCTATTTTATTTGAGGGAATAAACCTAAATTGAATTAAAGGGCACTTTAAAAATACGTTTAATAGCTTCTTGGATTTCTTCGAATTTGCAGCAAAACAGAATATTGCAATGTTATTTTGAAAAAAAGGAGAATTATAATGAAACACTTTCACACCTTTTAACTAAACACAACATAAATTTGAAAAATAATGACCGATTTGCTTGTAGAAAAAATATTGAACATATCGTAATAAAATATATTTCGAATATTCTAAAAATGAGTCTATTAATGAATGCGAAAGAGACGTTTTGAAATTGTTTCAATTTTTTTTTATTATTATTATTTTTGTTTTTTATATACCCACTAGAATTCATTTATGTCTAAAGCAATGTAGGTATGAGAAGATATATACAAAAAGCAGTATACGCCCATAAACTAAGTAAGATATATTTTTACCTATTTCATATTGTGGGATGTGTGCATGGCAATAAACAGAATTTGGCGTGGAAAGCCACCGCCATACTGCCAGAAAATTGGCGCTAATTGTGTATACCACGTCAGCTGTAAAGACGTTTATGCTAATCATTAATGCTTACGATACGAATATGAACTATTTAATTATAGCTTGGAGTTCTCAATTCGTCTGAAATGTACTCGTATCTTATGTTTAACAGTTATATTTCTAAATCATTGTGCTAAAGGAACAAAATTACAAATCGTTTTATGTGAATTTCAATAAGGCGTTAAATGAAAAAAATCTTCATTTCAATTATTAGGGTTGATTCCTAGTTTGATTGGACAATTTGGCGCGGAATATATATTCGGAGCGATATATCGCCAAATTTGTTATTATTGGTTTACTTTCTTTCGGTGACTTATAAATTTCTCTACGAGACATGGTGCCCTATTTTTAGCGTTTCCAGCAAAGTC
Organism: Nephila pilipes; assembly: GCA_019974015.1. Classification (NCBI taxonomy): domain Eukaryota; kingdom Metazoa; phylum Arthropoda; class Arachnida; order Araneae; family Nephilidae; genus Nephila; species Nephila pilipes. The sequence goes on from BMAW01055711.1 coordinate 88,173, forward strand.
GGATTTTGAAATTCCCTCTTTTAAAGCCTTTTTGAAGAGATTTTAAGAATTCTTCGTGTGGCCCAGTAAAGCTAGGACTTTAACCAATAATAGACCAATTAAGCAACTTAAAGCACTTTTAAACTGTAAGTTTGACACATTAACAAAACCTTCTTATATAATCATATACAGTGAAAGAACTGTGGAAAACTTGGTACGTCTTAATATTAAAAACTATTAATATTTTGAACATAGTCTTGGTAATTTAAATTGGCAATGGTAAATTTAAATACTTCATAAAAGGGTAACATTACATTCTCAAATACTGAACAAAAATATTCCAAAAATAATATTAAAAAAATATCCTCAGTTTATTTCTAGTTTGACGGAGCCACTTGGCGCGGAAATTATTTTTGGAATGAATTCTTATACAGAACAGAAATAGTCTCTATTGAAATGTATCAAAACAAAAAAGAATTACACCCTAGGAGGAACTGGAGGACGCGCTTTAAGAATAACCCTATCAGAAGCAGGACTTACCTGAGGAGGACTTACTTTTGATTTCGTACGGATCTTCCGTCGGATGGACTCATAGTAAGCGAGAGCACTCACCTTTTTTCGTTCTGGAGGAGTCGACGTGACCTGCAAAGAAGAGTTTTCCTTAGTATCTACGGGGGGACTGACCTTTTTCTTTGCGGGAGTAGTCTTATTCACCTGAACGGAAGTGTTAGGAATAATAGGTTTGCTTACCTCCACAGGAGCTGCTGGAGTCGAGGTAGGCTGAAGAGTAACTTTAGTCATAATAATAACTGGTTCACTTACTTTAGACTTTTTGGGGCATCTTACCTCTGGAATGTCTTCCCAGTCCATGGGTTCGTCGAGTTTGCTGCACTCCCACTCCATCTCCTCGACGTAGACTTCCGTGCAATCCCATTCCATAGGTAAGCTACCTGCAATGAAAGACTCGGCAAAAGTTACAAAAACATCCATCCTCTATAATCAAATAAAAATTTATAAAAATATATAAATTGAAGCGCTTAAGAATGCTATGAAATCAGCTTAAAACAAAAGAAATGAAATGTCAATGCAAATGATACGATTTACGATCCCCAGGATCAAATCTTTAGCTTTTTTGGCGATATTTCAGAGATTCACTTGACGCAACCTCACTTCGCAAAATCTGAAGCCAAATTGGCGATTCTTGCTTCAGTCATCGCGTTCCGTGACCTTCAACCAATCAAATTGAAGTAATTTAAAGTGAAAGTTAAAGTTTTTTAAAAATCGAGAGAGTTGAGTTGTTTGAAAAGAATAACTTCAAATTTTATATTGGTATTGAACTAATTGTATTTTTATTACTTTTGAACAATATTTAATAATTTAATATTTTGTTGTGTTAAGATTATAATTTTTAAGAGGGGGAAAGCAAAATTCCCCCCCTTGTTAAAATTGTATGCAATAATATATTTTCTGCAGCAATTTAGTGAAGAATACAATTCTTTGCATTTTTAATGCTATATAATGTAGCAACAATTATAAATTTTTGGTAAATATTAAGACTTTATTAAGGCTCCCGTCTAACCGCCATTTTTATTTTATGGACGTAATGTTAATCGTATGGAATTTCGACTTTAATTCTCCCGTCTGTACTATTTAATCTATTTAAATGCAATGAAATGCATGTGGAATAGCAAAAAAACAGTGATTTTGTGGAAGACTGCTTTTCTCCTATTTTAAGAAAATTTAAAATTATTTTTAAAACCGGAATAACCCACAAACGAATCAATAAATAGAGGTAAAAATATTTTTAAGATTCGGAGGAGAAAAATTGTATTTCCGCAGAAATCATCATTCATTTTTGCTCTTTCAGATTCACTTCGTTGCATTCAAATAGATTAAGTAATAAAGATTTGAGTGCAAAAGTCCGAATTGCCTAGTAATAACGTTCAGGTGACGAAATTAAATTGGCCGGTAGACGGGAGCCTTAAAATATGGTATGAAAGAGTTTTATTTATTTCCGGTAAGTTTGCGTTAGCTGTGTATAAAAAAATTTCTCCCAGCTTAAAAGTTAGCACCTTTATCGCCAAGTGGTAGCTACTCCCTCTTATTGTTAAAAATGTAATAAAAATAAAAGTCCACTAGGGTTAAATATTTGTTTCCCTTTAACATTTAAGTTTGTTACTATAAAATCTAATTAATTATTGGAAATATAATAAAAATAAAAAATAAAAATAGATGCAATTGGTTCCTAGTTTACGAGGTCCGTTTTAAGGGATTAATTTTTGGCGATAAATCGCCAAGTTGTTAAAAATGCAAATTTTTGTGGGAACCCTATAAAATCTATCTATTTTTTTTTTATTATTATTATTATTACTTTCCGTTAATTCCTTTTTTTTTTTAATACTAGATTGGATATGAACGCTATTAATCCCTGGATTACCATGAATTTTTAAGACGGCTAGTCCTTTGAAAACGTTAAAAGTGGATCGTTTAAAAAAAATTTTTTTTGGCAGATGGAAAAAGAAAATCATCATTAGAAATTTCGGTACTTTATCATTTCGCCGACACAAATCTCTCCAAGCAGGCTTCATTGGTGACAACACAGTATGTGTGTGTGTGTATATATATATATATATATATATATATATATATATATATATATATATATATATCAGGTAGAATATCAGGGAAATTCCCGATGGTAATGTCACCCATCAAATTTTAATTACGCCAAGGTCGCCGAACTCGTGAACTCTACCTTGCAATACAACTTCCTTTGGCGATATTTCTTACTTCTTTGGCGGTTCATCGATGGACGCCGCTAAAACAAAGAAATACCAAAATCAACAACTGGGAAGCATTAAAAATTCTGCAGTAATAGGTTTGAAAGCAGTAATTTGAAAGGATTAAGGTTTGTATGGTAAATGTGGTTGAGGGAGACAGACGATCGTCGCTGAAATCATTGAAAATGAATCTTTCTGTTAAATTTTGTTTTTACTAAGGGGAGAAAATCAGAGTAATTAAAATATTAGAAATTCGAATGACATGAATTTTAAAGCAGAAAATTGAATGTTACGATATCAGCAAATGTTTTCCTTCTGATGGGTCCTTTAGAATAAAGTCAGTAAATTTTATTTATACGTTTTACAGATGTTTCCCCTTTTTTTTTAATACTATGCATTTTTACAAATCTTCATTACAACTGAAATTCCAGTTTAAAATTGCGGTAACGCTATTCCGTTTTTCATGGTTTTCTGTTAGAAAACGCTTTTATGCTTTTTCAATTTCCGATGAAACGCTCTTACTTGTAATGAGTTTTCAGTCCAACAGTTTCGGTCCAACTTGAGTTTTCAGTTTCGGTCCAGCATGAGACATAGGATAGTTTTTATCTCAATATATAGTCACAATATTTTTTATTGCAAATTATTTGCTTGATTTGTGGTTTGAAATGCAGTTTAGCGTAACCACCCGTTGGCGGCAAAAATTGTTTACAATTGTTTGGCGATATTTTGCCAATTGTGGTTACCATTAACCATTAATTACCCACCATAAAAATCGCCAAATTTGGCGCTTTTTCAAATCTCGCCAAGTGGTTACGCTAAACTGCATTTTCACCGATTTGTGCTTTTAAGACCGTATGGCAACACCCAATTTCTTCAAAACATTTGGCTACAATATTGCTTTTGCAAAGCTTAAACTGTTTTTACGATAGTACTCATTTCAAATGTTGTGATTGATTTTGATAGAAATCAATTTCAGTTAGATATTTTTGATTTTATTAGTTAGCATTAATATTTTGTTAAAAGTCATGGCTAATAGGAAAAATCGAAGTTCTGTTCAAAAATATATGTTTAAGGGAAACCATTACATTAAGAATGTGGATGAGAAGAACACTGAAATGTTAGATGTGTTACAACAGTAAGTGAATCAGAACTTCAGTCACATTGAAAACCAATTGATAATTTAGAAAATAAAGATCATAATATAGTAATTAATTTTAAAATTTGAAATGGTTTTATTTCCTCATTCAATTGTCCTGGATGTTTTCAAAATGGTATAAAACTTTTCAAAGAATCAGTATGTTACTAAAATATCCAAACTGTGAATATTTCATCTCCTTTTGTGCATCTCCAAAAGTGAACAAAATGCACAGCATCGACCTTGCATTTGTTTTTTGGCTTCAGGATTATTGGAAAGGGACATTCTGCTGCAAAAAAATCTGTGTTCAGCTACGAATTTGAACATTCCATCCAAGACAGCTTTCAGATGTCTTGAAAAAAAGTTGGTGAATGTTTCCAGTAATATGGCACATAAAATTATGAATGAGGCTGCCACTGAGATTCACGAGAAAAATAATTTTGATGAAATTGTTCAGTGCGGCGTGACAGTCGATGGAACATGGCAGTGAAGAGGACATTTGTCTCTAAATGGATGTGTTAGTACCATATCCATAGATACTGGCAAAGTGCTGGACATTGAAATTATGTCAAAAATGTGCAGATTTTGTCAAAAATATCCTGAAGGCAGAAATACTCATAAGTGTGTGAAACACGCGGGATCTTTCGGTGCCATGGAATCCATTGGTATCAATTGCATCATTGGTATCTATCGTACATTTGAAAGATCAACTCACATGAGAAAATTAAAATATGTGCATTTGGCTCTACTTGGGTATATGCCCGACCGCCAACCTTCGTTTTTTTTTTTTCGCCAAATCGGACAAAAAAACAAAATGGCGGCTCTCGGGCATATACCGAAGTAGTTCCCGAAGTTTGAATGTATAGGACACATTCAAAAGCGTGTGGGTTCAAGGCACTGAAATACTGGTAATATATTGATACTGGTAAAGGACTACGGTTGGATCTTATTTTAGTTGGCTTGGCGATGTCTGATGTTCTTCTGGTAGCAATATTTTGCCACATGTGGCTACCCTGTTTTCTCTTCGTTGTGGTGAAAAACTCGATTTTGGCGCTAATTTGGCGTGATTTTTGAAAACTCGCCAAGAAGCCAACTAAAATAGGATTGTACCAAGGACTACTCCCAAAACGCAATAAACGTAATTAAACCTGATAATATGAAATTATTTGACAAGCATTTACTGAATAAATGTTTGTACGGGAAAACACAAAATGCAAATAAAAGTTTTAATGGCGTTTTGTGGAAATTTATACCGAAAGAACTATTCGTTGAGAGTTGCAAACTCTACGATTAGATGCCTACTTGGCCATCCTAAAAGGTTTCAAGGTTTGTTTGATGTCTTAAATGCAGTTGATGTGCAAGTAGGAACAAATAAATTGTAAGGTTTTGCTCAACTTGATGAAGAGCGGATAACTGAATCAAGACGACATTCATCATGTAGTGTGAAAACTGCCCGGAAAAAAAATAAATCTAAAAAGAAAAGAAAATTTGCTAAAGATGAGATTAATAAGGGTATAACATACAAATCTGGGGAATTTTAGCCTACCACATAGATAATTTAATGTAAAGGTACAATGAATTAATCTTTAAATATGTTTTTCTCAAAACTGCTTTTTACGCATAATGTGTGCACGGTGACAATGATAACTGAAAAAGTTAAGAATATATTTTTTTGAAATTTTCTGAACCATATATCTATATCATTTTCTAGAGAACGTATTAAAACAGTTCTTATTGTATGAATATTCTTTAAGTTAAGGCCTGTTACTTAAGAAAAGGCTTTGTATATATTTTTAATTTATCACATTATTTACTCGATCAACTGTAAAATTTTTATTTTTCAGAAAAACTTTAAAATTTTGGTACATTCTCTAGATAAATTCATGTAGTTTATTTTAATATGACTTTTACAGTTATAGGTCGATTATCTTTGTCTCTAGATTCTATGCAATTTATACAAAAATCTGATAAAATTATACTCATTTGTGTTATTTTTGAAACAAAAAGATAATTTATTTAAAATATTATTGGTTCAGTATAAATGTTTATAGGCATTCATTCCCAAAAATTTATTTATAATATTTTTGTATTGTATTTTTTTAAAAAGTGCTCCTAACGTGTTCAGATACCTTAATTTCAATTGTTGTCTGCATCGTTTGCAATTATTTTGACGACGTGTTGTCCATCACAAGCATTGATTTTGTGGGGAAAATACAAGAATTATATGACTGAAGACATATTGCACCAAATTAGACGAACAAACCAATGCCCAAACATATATCACACGCCAGAGATATATAATGATTTGTTGATCGAGGATTTAAGTATTTTAATTTCAAATTTACCACTTAATCATTATGGTATGCCATCACCTGATCGCCCGGTCACCGACTTAGTTAACAGTGATTTACAACGAGAAAAACAATATGACCATGGTAATTTAGATACAATTATCGCGAACAGTGAGCCATTACTGACAGCTGGACAAAGAAATATTTATAATCGAGTTGTCCTGAGTGTTGATGCTGAACAAGGCGTTTTTTTTCTTCTTAGACGCACCATTTGGAAACGGTAAGACATTTTTAATATCATTGATCCTAGCCAAGATACGATCACAACAGAAATCGACTGACCACAAACATGCGCGTACAATTGCAAAATTATCCATCGGCTCAAGTGTTTTCCGAACAATTGATATATATTGGAAATGGTAGAATAGAACTGCAACCAAATACGCAAGGCATTAATTGCCTCACTATTTCTGCACTGTTGTTCAGGCAAAAAATGAATTAATTAAAAGTATCTTCCCAGACATACAGAATAATTACTTGGATCATAACTGGCTTAGTAATCGGGCTATTTTGGCAGCCAAAAATGTTGATGTTGACAAAATTAACTTCCAGATACAACAGTTATTGCCAAGTAATGTGGTGTCTCTTAAATAAATCGACACTGTTGTTGATGAAAGTGATAATGTAAATTCTCCAATTGAATTTTCAAATTCTCTGGATATGCCCAGCTTAGACTTGGAAAATCCATGTTTTTCCATGGGTTGTTCATGCTCACGTGTAGGAAAACCATCGAATCTATTTGTGTTAGCACGAGACAGGTTAACCAAGAATATTGTGCATCGATTGCTTAGAATTATTTTAAAATTGACTATTTTTATAATTCAAAATGATGAATATAAGTTTTAAAAATAATAAATAATTTACGCTACCTACCTCATTTAAAAATTGCCATTTGTTATCCACTAAGAACTTTGTAAATTACTCATTTATTGAAAACTAATATACTTGAATATGAGATGAATAAAACATAATATTCGAAATGTTATATTGATTTGTGCTTAATATTAACTCCACAAAAATTTTCATCAATCCCCTCCACACAAATTTTGACATAAGGTTCAAATCTCAATCCCGTGGGTTTTACATCGGCTAAATTTTATTTTCGTCTTTATTCCTAAATAATAAATTTGTATTGAATAAGTTTGTGTTCAAGACTATATTGAACAGTTTACTGCAATATAATTCAGCGTATAATTTAGTCACAGCATCGCGTGGCCGGGTCTGCCAATATAGACAGACAGACAGATTATTGCAATATTTATGCAAATTAGAATTAGTTGAATGTTCCGTACACACACACACAGATATATATATATATATATATATATATATATATATATATATATATATATATAACACATCGATCAATAACTCCCGAGACTAACCCAGAGATGGCGCTCGTAGTAAACCAGTAACCAGGTCTTTCTAGAGTACTAACCTTTGCTTGAAACGTGTCAAAATTTTAAGTCGATCGGACCAGGAAAAAGGTTTTTTGAAGTAAAGTGAAAAAGGTTTTTTCCAAGTGGGTGCCACGATTGCTTTCGATGGAACAAAAACAGCAACGAGTCAATGATTCAGAAAGCTGTTTATCGTTATTTACTCGCAACAAAAAAGATTTCTTGGAAGAAAAAGTCAGGAGAAAAAGATTTGGAAAAGCGTTGGAACGATTGTATCACCCTAAAAGAAGATTAACAAAAGATGTTATGTTGATGAATAAAAAATTTTTTTGCAAAATATGTTGTTTTCAATTTTAGACTCGGGAGTTATTGATCGATGTGTTATGTATGTATGTATGGAAATGCACACATGCTGCATACACACTTGGGCACGCACATATCCACACTACGTATAAACATGCACGCACACGCCCATACACACATGATCACACGCATATTCACATATACTTGTAAATATGCACAGACTCATATACATTACATATATAAAAATACAAATGCAAACACATATTGTACACCATTTGCATTTTTTTATTTCGTTTTATAGCTATACTTAATTCAGCATTACATCTATGTTCTGAAATAATTAGCAACAGATCTAAATAACTATTTTTTTATTTCATGATATTCTAAGGTGAAGGGATTTGGCAAAATCTATTTCCTGTAATGGATTGGCAATAGGATAAAACACACACGAAACTGTTTTTACCCTTAATTGAGCATAATGGAATCATCTTCCGTTAGCTGTTTAAGCATCTCATAAGACTTAGAGTTTTGTTTAGTATTACGCAGATATGTTTAATACGGTTTTCTTCCATTATTATAACACTTTTACTGTAACTCACTGGAGGTTTCAACTACTTTAATTAATTTAATTAGTGCTACAAAGCGAAGAAGACAAGTTTTATTGTTTTCTTAAAGAATCTTTATTATCAGTTGCAACAAGTATTTTTGAGCCGAAATGTACATTAATTTCCTAGGTCAAATTTATTTTATTTCTAAAATATATTCTTTACTGAATTATCTTTTATATTTATCGTTAAATTTTGCTTTTATAATAAAAATTTCTATTTTATTTTAGGAATGAGGTAAAAATGTATTATCTATCATTAAAGATCACCATAGTTTGATGACTATTCAGAACAGAATTAATAACTTATTATATTTTATAATACCTTAATATTTGCTTCAATTTTAATGTTTCATTATTGTTGTCAAAAGTATGCACTTCAGAAGCTTATAAATGTTGAGAATTGCGAAGGATGACGATAGAATAAACAAAAAAAGAAAAAATCATGTATGTAGTCCATTTAGTTCACAAATTTTAAGTTAATTAATCAAGAGAGTATTACTTTATGCATTATAGTATTGCCATATTTACTAAGCTAAAAAAATCATTTTAGAATTTCATACTGACAGTTATATTACGTTTTTAAAAAGTTTTTAAATTTTTTCTAGGTTTTTTTTATAGTTAATTCTCAAAAAGGAATTTTTACACTTTTGATTTTCTTTCTCTTATTTCGTTGATTTTAATACTTTCTTGTAAACACTTAACAAAAATTTAGCGTTGTTCTATTTTGTTACACAGTAATTTCTGAAGTGTAATTGAATAGATATATAATTTACAATACTAGTACAAACACACAATTCTTAATCCAAAGCATGAAACAACATTTTAGATTACTTCATCTCCATTTTTTTGACTTAACCATCATGTTTGCATTTTTCTTGAGTTTCGATTTGTATGTTTTCGTAAACTTTGACTACTACGAACTTCATTGTAATGTTTTAAATTAGTGGGTTTTCTTAATTATTTATGTACATGGTTACAATGCATTCTTGTATGTTTTTTAAATTTTCTACTGACAGCAATTAAAAGACTTTTTTTTTTCATTTTAACTCTTTAAGTATTCTTTAATAGTTATGTTAATTTATTATTATATTTGCTTGATTTAATTGGTATGAAACTTGATTTTGCAACATGCTTCTTAATTTTGAAAATAATATAATTTTTTTACTAGTTATAATATTACTTTAAAATTTGATTTTTTGATTTTTGCCGTATTACTTAAATTAATTATTAGTTTAAAAACATATTTATTTTGTACATTTACTGTAATTAGTTATTATATGATTAATTATATATATTTGGCTATCAAAAAAATTTTTAGATTTCTTTTTGTATATTTCTTGCTCCAATTAAAATTAAACTATCAGTCTTTCGAACGATTAACAGCGGACTTCGAGAATAAATTTGTATTCCATTATGCTGGATAAATGATCGTCTAATGTGAATGGATGAAGGCCACACTATTAGCTGTAATTAGTATTTAGGACAAAAAACACACGAAACTGCTTTTACCCTTAATGCAACATAATGAGATAACCTTCCATTTAGTTGTCTAAGAACCTAATGAGCTAATGAGCTTTGCTTAATTTGGCCCAGATCTTTTTCATGAGAGGAAACAATCATTTAAATCATTAATTTAATATGCGTTTGAAATTAAATTAACATTTTTGTTCCCATTGTGTTAATTTCTTCTTTTTTAATCAGGAACAGTAGGTAAAAGTCTAAATTAACTATTGAAGTTTATATTCTATTCTAATCACATTTACCGTAATAACATAAAACTAAAATGTGTCAGGATAAACTTTACATTTAACTATTGTCAACATAATAATCATTTATACGCTTAAATTTTATCTGATTCTAGTTATTAGAAATACATCTGGTTTATTACATTCCTTTTCATACAATAAGTGTGTTTCTGAGAAATTTAGTTTACAAAATGCTCTGATCGAAAAAATATTTAACAGATTTAATTTTTTTGTTTGAAAAACATAAATTGTAGCTTTTTTAAATACAATTTAATGAAAAAAACTTACCTGCCTCTTACATTTTTAAATATTCATAGTTATAAAAATATTCAGGATTTTTTGTCACATTTATTTTTACGAAAAAATAGTTAAAGATCGATATATAACATTTTCAACTGAGTATATAATTTAATTCTTATATATGCTCCAAATTTCTCTCGGAAATTCTTTTGTGTTCTCTTACTCAAGGACATTGGTTAAAATATTTCGAAGAAAAGAATACAAAGGAATTGAAATTCGAAAAGGGGGCTTTGCACGAAGAAGGCGAATGCCGATTCGCCGCATAAATAAGGAAAATGGAAGATTTAAAACTATTGCAAAAAATATGATCAAACACTTGGAATATATGGCTAGCTATAGAAGACATTGATGCAAAATCAAAGCTGTCTCACACACGCAGACTCATTGTAAGTATCGCTGATCTATGAAAATTATCTGTTTCCGAAATTGCTCATAATTTTAATAGAAAAGTTTTGGCATTAACGATTACATGCGTTTTAAATAATCTATGGTGTAACAAAATACGCCATAATGTATAAAACCACAGCCGTCATTGATAAACTCAAAATGATACAATGAGAAAATTTTTGTTAAAGTGGATTACGAACTACGTGGAATGTGAAAATATACAGGGTTTAAAACAAATGAATGACCAAATTTTAAACATTTATATTTTCGAGACTATTACATATACAACCTCTGATAATAAAGTTCGGTGAATAGTCCTATAACATTAACGTAGATAAAATATTAAGGAAAATTACCTTACTGTCCTTCGAAATAGTCACCACCCATAACTACCAGGTATGTAAGTATGAAACCGGAATTTGCCCATAGGTGGCGCTAGGTGTCGATGCAGTTACCGACACATTACGTCAGCGGTGTCTTGTTATTGTATTGATATCCGACAAAGATTTCCAACTCACAATAACACGAGTTTCATTCAGTAACATTAGTTTATTAGAGATAAACATGTCGAGTTTTGTGCCAACAAATTACGATTTGCGGACAGCACTACTTTTCTGCTTTCATCTGAAGAAAACCGCAGCCGAATCGCATCGAATGCTTCTGGAGGCATTTGGTGAGCATGCTCTCGATGAAACACAGTGTTTCGAGTGGTTCAAACGGTTCAAAAGTGGCGATTTTGACGTGAGGAACGAAGAACGTGGAAGACCACCGAAACAGTTTGAAGACGCCTTGTTGGACGAAGACAACGCTCAAACACAACAGCAACTGACGGATCAGTTAAAGGTGACCCGAGAAGCCATCTCCCTTCGGTTCGGATCATATCATTACAATAAACGTGTTTTTTCTGTACGAAAATTCCGGTTTCATACTTACACACCTAGTATGCACCCATGAGATCTACTATACGTGTCCTGGAAACTTTGCAAGAAGTCTTCTTTTGGGGTGGAGTTCAAAAGACTCATCACGTTTCGTTGGATGTTAGGAATATCGTCAAATCTCTTTCCTTTCAAAGCGAGTTTGAGTCGAAGGATTCAAGGTCGCACCTGAGACATCTGGACTCAACCTTGGTGACAATACAGTTGATCCTCAGTGACAATATGTCGCATCCGCCAACAAAATCCTGTGAAGTCTATAAACGTGCCTGCTTTTGATCGTCAGTCAAGTTATGTGACACAAAACGACAACACGTTTTTCTCATCCCTAAATTTTGGGTAACGATTTGTCTCACGGATTCACGGTTAATCTGCAGTTCATCAGTCATCATGTGCACAGTTAATCGACGATCTTTCGTGAGTAATTTTCTCATATTCTCAATGCTTTCGTCACTGACGGAAGTCGCCGGTCTTCTGCTACGGGGGTTGTCAGAAACACTTTCCTGGCCTTCTCGAAAACCGGCAAACCACTCGTACATACATTTCAGGGGCAGTGCTTGATCTTCATAAACACGTATCAGCGTCGTATGAGTTCCTTTTGTTGTCTTACCAAACTTAAAACAAAACTTTAAATTGATATTTTTTTCATTCATTTTCCTGTTCTCAGTTACGAACCAACGCACTAAACAAGCACTTAATAAAACATGTATTACACGGAACACAAACGATGCTCTATGGAACAACGGTGGGGGCAGATAGTCAACACTTGCAGCTACGCAGGTGTAACGTTTTGTTTCGCCAGTGTTGCCAGATCGGCCGTTCTGACTTCATTCACCGAACTTTATTGTCAGAGGTTGTATTACAATAAGTGATACACGAAATTAATTAAAATATACCAAGCTTTATTTTTAGTTACAAATGTTTGATATGTGTGACAACAAGCATGTAATCAGTAATCAAAATCGGTCTTCACATTTTGTAGTATCACACTGTCAGTAGTTCCTAATGCTGCACAAATGCGTTTTTTGAGTTTTTGCAGTATTTTTGGCGTCGGGGGTACATAAACAAAGTTTTTGGTGGCAGCAGTCGTACACTCCCGTGGACTTCGAACAAAACTCTGCCTCACTCTCTCCAACGTTTCTTCCGAGACGTGTGACTACCTATGGTTTTCTTTCTGCACTAGCAATCTGTATATTTAAATTATCGATGTAATTGCAAATTGTTCTTGCAACTTGGTGCTTCCTTTACATAGCGATTTCTGAATGGACGCTTTACAGAAAACATAGAAAAATCCGTGCGTATTCTAATGCGGAACAACACAACTCTGTCATTGTCGCCATTTTTGGATTTCAATCATAGCATTCTGTTGATATGCTGTTGTCTATTAATCGACAGAGGAACAAAATAAAACTTGGTATATTTTTCTTTAAATTCGTGTATCCTTTATTGTAATATGGCTTATAGTTACAAAAACATGAATTTTTAAACTCCAGACAATTGTTTATGCTACTCTTCTACTACATTGACTTCATCTGCGTTACATACAGGTATTAGAGGGGAATTTAGAATGATAGAATGAAAACAAGGCCTTTTAAGGTGAATCTCCCTCAAATTCTTCTGGGCGAGGAACTGGTGCTAAGAATTTCCCGATAAAGTTATAAAATACGTTTTTCTTTGCGAATGGAACAGAGCTTTGCACTTTTTATAAGTAAAATTTAAAAAATAAAACAAATTCAGTATCCCTTAAGAAATTCGGACTACTATGTAATTCATTTCTTTTTGCGACTGAACAATTCATACCATTCTAATGCCTATGTTCACTCTCAGGAGAGGTTTAGCATATTTTCTCAATGGACTAAATTCACAGAATCACGTGATAAATATTATAAACAAACCGATATGGTCTGTGTTTACATAGGATTTCCCTATATGTTATTTGTATATATATTACGTATCCACTTTATTTCCTTTAATGTATTGAATATTATCATATTTCTTACATTATCCAATTATTTATATTTGGCAGGAAATAACATGAGTATAATTTTATGTATCTATAATCTTATTCTCGTTTAATTGTGTTGTTAAAAAGTCGTTTGTTAAGCTAAGCCTTTTTAAAATTGCTTCTGGTGTTTGTTTGCATACTTATGATACAAGCTTTAGGAATTATTTTCACCTTTAAAAAGATACAATTTTGATTCGTTAAGGCTCCCATCTACCCGCCATTTTGATTTCATGGATGTAATGTTAATCCTATGGAATTTTGACTTTAATTCTCACATCTTTGCTATTTGATCCATTTGAAAGCAATAAAGTGTACTTAAAAGAGCAAAAAATAATGAGTGCTTCTGTGGAATTACTTTTTTCCTAAGATTCTTAAAAATATTTGAAAACATTCTTTAAAGACCGGAAAACTCAAAAACGAATAATTAAAATAAGAATAAAAATATTTTTATAAATATTAGGAAAAAAGTAATTCCACAGAAGCATTGATTATTTTTTGCTCTTTCAGATGCACTTTATTGCATTCAAATATCTCAAATAATAAAGATGTGAGAATTAAAGTCAGAATTCCATAGGATTAACATTACGTCCACGAAATCAAAATGGCGGGTAGACGGGAGCCTTAACGGTCATTTCAGCTTTTGTTTTGATTTAGCTTATTTTTTATTTCAAATTATTTCGTTTACAAATATTGTTATGTAATATCAACATATCATCGGTTGATTCTAACACGTTAAAAATAAAAGCCCCGATATTTATTCTAGTATTGTAATTATTCTAAGTCGTCTGAAAAAATAATGGTTAAACTCCTTCTGAATTACAGTAACTTTCATATAATAAAGACATTTTTTTAATCAGGGAGATTCTGTTTAAAAAATAAAGCAACATTGGATTTAAATTTGGACTAAAGTATTTTCTCTTTTAATTAAGAAACATAATTAAGTTGCAACAGTATGATAATATATAATAATTTATGATTTAAATAGGTGTAATTTTGTACCTTGAATCATAGTTTTTTTTTAAATTTGGGAAAGTCCTATTTTACCGGGGCCACTTGACAAAATTTTTGAAATCGCGCCAAGATGTCGCCTAAAGCGGGTATTTCAAGCCGACGCTTTCGGAAGTGGAAAAAAGATGGTATCGTCTGTGGAAGACAAATTTTTAAACAATATGGCGTTTTCATTGAAAGAAAGGATATGCAAGCATCAAGTTTTATTTCAAATAATTCTCTTCGGTATTTCATTCAAACAACAAATACATTATAAATGAAATTCCACAGAATGTGTTGTGCTTTCCAATACCCCAAATTTAAGCCAATGTTAAATACAAGTACTAACATATTAAAAATCCACAAACTTTCTTCAAATATTATTAAATTCAATTTTAAAGAAGAACAGTAAAAATACTTTTCTTTAAATACTAGAAAATCACAGTTGGCTCTACTTCGGTATATGCCAGACCACCAACCTTCGTTTTTTTTTTTTTTTCGCCAAATCGGGCGATTAGGCCTAAATGGCGGCTTTCGGGCATATACCGAAGTAGTTCCTCACAGTTAAATTAGAATGTTTTCATAATTATAACAAAATGTCTGTATGTAAGTCAAATAAATTTGTAGCCATTATTTCAGTATGTTGATAGAAGAATGCTTCAATACCTTTATACTATAATAATGCAAAATTTCGATTTTTCTATTTATTTAGGATGAAAAATATGTGAAACAATGTTTTGTGATAATTTCTCATTCAATTAAAAAGTGGCATATTTAGTAAAATGTAAGTTAAGTTATGAAGCACAACACATTTCACAAACGTTGTGCAAAACAGACTCGTATATATCCGCTTGTATCAAGTGGTCCAGTTTTCATGCGATCGTGACGTCACAAGAATTTACTCCATTTGCTAAGAGCGTTATGAAACAAAATTTGATTTGCATTTTCATACTTTGTTGCGGAGTATTTTGCTTATCGTATCGCGTGTCCAAAAAGTATTAAGAAATTCAGCAATTATTTACGCTAAACAATAATCAAAAACTTTCATCTCACGTGGTATATTTATTGTTATTTAGCATGCTTTAAAAAATTATTTAAAGCTAGTTTCGATTGGCAACGAAACAGTGCGTGCAATATATTAAATAAAGTTATTGGTCTGAAGAGTTCGACGAAAAAAATGGCGATCAGCTAGCGTTTCTTTTTTAAATTGCTTGCTAATTTTGAATATTCGTAGTATGAAAAACGGCTGTTTTCAAGGCTATTGTTATTGAAGGTGGAAGATAGTGAATTAAACTACCTGGCAATCTGCACATTTCTTCGTCATCAATTTTATTAAAATTTGTGGTCTTTGTTTTTACCTACTGAGAAGGAGGAGCTGTTTGCTTTTAGAAAAGATGCATAGAAAATCGAAATGGAACTCTGACTGTGCATTTATTGCTCGACTGTAATATTTTTTTAGATTTCTTCCTCTTCCCTTACTATGTGAGTAAGTTGAAACGCATTAGTTTTTATTATCCATTTCATTTTGCTGAGTATACTGATTTTATAGATTTCTGATTATTTCAAACATTTGGAAGAGACTCGAGCTGACTCACTCCACATTTCTGGAGATCAAGTTCTAGTTTGAAGGAGCCACTTGGAGAAGAAATTGTGCCAAGATGGTGCCAAAGCGGGTATTTCAAACCCGGAGCTTGTGGAAGCGGTAAAAAAGATGGCGTCGCTTCTGGAAGACAAATTCTGAAGATCGCTGACGTATTCAATGGAAAAAAGGAAATATAGAAATCGTCGGGTCTGGAAGACAAATTTTGAAACAAGAGGGCATTTTTGCTGAATTAAAGGATATATAGAAAATAGTAAGGAAAGCCTAAAATCTTGTTATAAGATGAAGAAAACATATAGAAAGTATGTAAAAAGGTGATTTTGAAAAGCATATCAATTCAACAGAAAATAGAATAACATAAAAGTCTCTTCGAACGGAACACCGGTACAATCCTAGTTTAGCTGGGTTCTTGGCAAGTTTTCAAAAATCGCGCCAAATTAGCGCCAAAATTGGGTTTTTCAAATTGGAACATAAAAACGAATATGGTCGCATGGTAACCAAGTTGGCAACGACCCGAAAAAAATATCAAACCTCGCCAAGGCAGCTAAAATAGGATCCAACCTGAAAGGTAAACCATTAAAATGAAATATCATTAAGGCATTTACAATTTCAACTGTAAAGAAGATATGTAACAATGCATAGCATAAAAAAGAGGAAACATCTGGAAAACCTATGGCTAAAATTTATTGACCTTATTCAGAAGATATGAGCACCCATCAGCAGAAAAAAGTTGCCGATCTCGTAATATTCAACTAACAGCTTCAAAGGCCAAGTTATTAGAATTTCTATTGCTTTTTAGAGCAGATTTTCTCCTTTTCTGGAAAACAAAATTATTCAAAATGATCAATTTTAAACGAACACTTGTCGGTCAACGACGTTTACCATACAAATCTTAAACTATTCAAATTACAACTTTCAAAATGATTTCTTTGCAATTCCTAATCCTTTCCTAATGCTGATTTTCTTCCTTTCGAAAGAACGAAATATTTCAAAACGATTCATGTACAAGGCTTCAATTAGATGCTTTTCAGCCGACCACGTCTCCCAAACGAATCAAATCGTACGATATTCAAATTACTGTTTTCAAACCGATTACATTAAAAATTTTAATGCTGGTTTTCTTTTCCAACGGCCAAGATAAATTTTTTAAACGATCCACTTTTAACTTTTTCAACGAACTAGCCATTTTCAAAAATTGCGGTGCTACAGGGGAAAACAACGTTCATATCCAATACTGCTTGGAAAATATTCAAAACATCGAACTCACTTTTATAGATTATATTGGGTTGCTATAAATAATTTGGCTTGGATACCCAACTTGGCGATTGATTGCCCAAAAAATTGAATCGCGCCAAGAGGCCCAGTCAAATGAGGTAAAGAACATTGATGAAAAAATTCCAACAATTAATGATATAACTCACAATTACCGGCTAGACACTTCCCGTATTAGTTACAATACCAAAGATATCGCCATCTGTTGTGCGCTTCAGTTGCGGGAAAATCCCAGTTCTCGTAAGTTTACTGCATATACTTACAGCTTAAAAATATTGGAAACATTGGAAAATCTGGATGATCAGAGTCACTTTTGGGGGCTGATATTGTATATTTCATAGATATCTTCACAGCAGAGTATAACATCAAATGTTGTTGGATACCTAGTCATAAAGAAATTTCAGGCAATGAATCGGGGGAATCGGCTGCATGATTGGCTATGAATCCGATGGAATCAGCATTCGCTATTTCTGATTTGAAACGTGTGGTGTTAAAAGTCATTGAAATGACACTGCTGGAAACATCGAGTTTTCAGACTCACAAAAAGCTTTACGCGGTGAAGCCTAATATTGGTTCATGGCCAATTGTTTCAACGCGAATAGTTGATGGGAAGTTGATCCGCCTTCGAATTGGAATTACATGATTAGCGCATGAGTATCTTTTGCTGGATGCCTCAACTTCTAAGTGTCCTTCTTGCCGTGTCTGAAAAACATTGTCCGTTGTTTCATTATAATCATCGCACTTTTTTTAAGCCATCCATCCTACAGTTATGTGATTCGTTGGATATACCTCAATATACTTGTGTTAGATATCTTACAAAGTTAGATATCTAAATCACATTTAAGCCTATAACATTGATCATTGATCAACTAATCTTTTCCAATCTATTTTTTATCAAACTAAATTTAATCGCCATGTATTTTTATCAATCGTTTACCTATCAATTGTTATCTAAATTTTGTTTTTTTTATTTTGCAAAAGAAACGCACAGCTTGTTCTATTATCAGCAATTGTTTGGCGCATATTAACTAAATAAAGATCTTGCGCCATGAACATAGAGTCAATCAATCCCACAATAAATGAAACTATGAATAGCCCAAATTTTTCCAAGTACTCTAGAAGCTCTGAAAAGCATCAGGAGCTCATATTAAGAGCCAAAAGTAGGAAAATAACAGAAATTACCCTTTTTTTTTAAAAAAAAAAACCATTCCCATAGATAAAAATAATTTGTAACTTCTACATTCCGGAACACAAGTTAAGATGTCTAGACATGATAATATTTCCAATATGTCATGTGCACGTATTAGGAAAAAAAATTCTGTGCATCTGATATCGTATGTGCTGCACAAATCCTCGCTGTAGAACAAATTTTAAATGCATCGATTTTCGCAAATATCGTACAGGAAGCGGATGAAAATGCACTTTAGTCCACCCATTTGGCGCGATTTCAAAAATCGCCAAAAATGGCAAAAATCACAAGGGTCGCCACGGATAAAGCCACCATAGAGCAGAGAAAAAGAAGGTTCGCCACATTTGGCGAAGTATCGCCAAAACATTGTCAACAAGAGCTTTTGGGCTGAATTTGCTTACAACCTCGGAAGATTTCAGAACCTGTTTCTTGATCAACAAAATACCAAATGGAGTGTGTCTGACAGCTTTGGCAATCGAATTAGGTTACACGAATTATTTTGAAATAATGGAAATGCGACACTTATGAAAACCGGTAGCAATCAGGAGGTTTGCCTAATAATAATTACTATTCTTGGCACCAATCTGCCAGAAGCTACTAAACATTAGTTCATTAACCATGACATACAAACTTTTATAGACTAACCCAGACAATGCGACAAATGTTTCAGTTACTATAATATCTCCCGATATAGCCTAAAACCTATTATATGTGTTGATTGTGGTATCATTCAAACTGGGAAATGTACCAATTCCATAATCTGCAGTAATTGCAAAGACCATCAAGCAAATTCTCCTTAACTTCCTGATTTTCTTTTTAAAAAAACAACTAATGCGATATAAATGAACACAACATATAACTTTAGGAGATGTAAGAAGAAAATTTCATGATTTACATTTGGATGATTGTTCCACACTTTTGAAAACAAATCCACCAGATCCAAAACGTGGAGGATTTCGAAAAGAAATTAGAAGAAATGGCAACAACTTTTCACACATCGCACTGGAAAAACAATCGTTAATTATTATAGAAAACGTAAAAAAAATGATGAAAACGATGTTTTTACAAGATACATATATTAGGTAATCATAAAACGAATAATAAATCTAAACATTTTTTTTATTTTATTTTATATGTAGGTAAAGTTTTCTACGATCTCCAGAGAGCACAGAGAGACTCGCATTTATCCATCCCCTTTATTCATTCCTTCAAGGAGTTCATCTTCTTTGGGTGAATACAGACACCACGCACCCGACAGACCCCAATGATCTTATTTCCCCTTCTACCCACCCTCTCTTTTTCTTCCTCCATCAAGATCACAAGAAGGCCTGCCGTTGGATTACTAATCAGCATGTTTGGGGTGAGAAGTGTCTCATAAGGAGGAAATGGGAGCTCTCAGGATAAATTTTGCGTTCCCTTTGGCCCATGCTTTGCTGTATACAGATGGAAGGAGTTAGCCCACTCCAGTTAATCGGCTAGTAATAGCTTCTGACGGGCTCTTCTCCAACCCCATAATATGTGCTTAAGGGCTAGGATTGCTTTCTGAAACCATCTATTTACGGCTCACTACATGTATACGGTTTGAAAATAACCTGAAAAGGTTCAGCTATGCATGTAATTGAGAGAAAACTTCAAAGAGTTGGTCATTCTGTCTCGGATAGACTACGGATACTTATATTACATTTTGCCTGCAACTCTGCAATGCGAAAACTTGATCCAGTTCAACACTTTGCTCTGAGAATCTGATGTGGTGCGTTTCAAACATATGTGCAGAATCTCTATATGGAATGCAACCAGTTACCATTTGCTTTAAGAAGTGAAGTAAAAAATTGTCTTTTAATTATTATTTCCGATTATCATCTCTGCCATATCATCCATTACACAGTGAGCATAGTATCCCTTCTTTTAGGAGATTGTACGACGCTCGTCCTCTTAGTATCCATCCAATCTCCGAAAGGTGGACAGAAGCTCAGCCTACCTGACATGAGTATCCAACAAAGGAATTTCTTTAAATTCCCTCCTTGGAACTTTCCAAGGTTTGATCCCGGCGTTTACTTCGTACCGTAAGTGTACAACTCCTCCAATCATTTTACAACGCGTCTTTTACAAAATTTCTACCTGTGTTAGTTCCCGAATTTTATTCCCATTATACAGATGGCTCGAAAGGAACCGGATATGTTGGTGTCTTTTCTAATGACGCTACGCACAGTTACCGAATAGACATTTGTTGCAGTATCTATTTAGGCGATGCTGTTGCCATTTACTCTGCATTTCAGCTGATGGAAAATTCCAGTTTTCCTAAGTTCATTGTATTTACTGACTGCATGAATGCATTGGAAACTTCAGAAAATCTGGAGGATCAGAGTCGATTGGTGACTGATATCGCAAACATCACAGTAGATCTTCACATTGAAAGGTATAACATCAAATTTTGTTGTAGTCATGTAGGAATTTCATGCAATAAATTGGCAGACGGCTGCACGATATGCTATGATTCGTATGGAACTAGCGGTCAGATTTCTGACTTGAAACGAATCGTTTTAAAAGTCATTGACACGGCAAAGAAGGAAACGGGGAGTTTTCAGACACACAACAAGCTTTACTTTGTGAATCCTAAAGTTGGTTTATGGCCCTATGTTTCAATGGAAAGAGCTGAACGTCAAGTTGGCTCGCCTTCGCAAAGGACATACACCATTTACAGATAAGTACCTTATGATTGGTGAGACAGCTCCCGAGTGTCCTTGCAATGTCTCATACACAGTGCATCACATTTTAATTGCATGCCCTGTGTTTTATTATTATTGTTGAACTTTTTTTTAAAATTATCCATTCTATAATTACCTGATTTGGTGGAAGAAACCCACCATCACAATTTGTTTGCCTTTTTGTATAAAATCTGTTTTCTACATCATACTTAACCATTTCTTTTATACATTGATAAATTTAATCGTTAACAAATATTTCTGTTTCAACTAATTTTGATCACCAAATATTCTTAATACAATCGCTTAACAGATTTAATTAAATTCTATCTTTGTTTATATTGGAGAAAAAAAACTATAACTTGTTATATTATCAACTATTGTTTAGCACAGTTTAGTCAGAATTGACTCTTGCGCGATAAATTTACAATAGTTTTATCTTTCTTTTCATCCAGCAATATCACTTTTAATATTTCATCGTTCAGTATTATTTGATTTATTCAAATTCATTATCAATGGGTCTTTACGTATAATTTATCTAAGAAAAAAATTTTATAAGCGACATTTTTTTTAATTTCTTTATCTTTCTCACACTGATAGATTTAAATTCCTTTCATAATATTACTTTCCACAAACTGGTTTTTAATTCATCAAATGGTTCCAGAAACAGATATTTTCTTACTGGGAAACTTGAGGGTAAATCTGAAAGCCGCTTTAGAAAAATATTTGTTTACTCACCTGTCTATCACTCCTTCGTTCAGTTACTTTCTGAAATCTCCAACAAGCTATTCACTATGTTGTATCATGGTCTAGTGAATGCGTCTCTGTATCTAAACAGTTTTATGTCACGCAGAAAATTCTACAATATAACTTATTTCGGAAATATAAAATTCACCCGGGAATTTCATACTTAGTTTTGATTTCGTCCTGGAGAAAACTGCTTTCAGATTCAAAAGGCCATATAATGCATTTGTTTCCCAACGATCTTGAGTTACCCTCTTCCAAACTGTTTATGTTTCAAAATCTAAAGATATATAGAATTGATAGTTTTACGTTTTAATAGGATGCCTTAAGGTAGTATCTCAGTAGTTTTTTATTCGCATTCTATTCTTTTTTTTTTTTTGCATCAAAATATTCACAAAGTTTTGCGCCATTTTCTTCGTAGAAAGATAAATCCAGATAAACTTGGTGTTGGAAATTTCATGCAACTCTGCATTGTATAAAAAGTTCCAGAAATGACAAATATATTTTCATGTTTTCCAAATGTATATTTCATTCATCCACCTTGAATGAACCGTCCTGAGTTTTGGAAACCCACAAACAAAATTTTAAGAAATACAGAGAAATTTTAAATAAAATAAAAACGAATGGTTTTAATGAAAAAAAGGATGGTTTCGTTTTAATGCCAGATAACGACTATTGAATCGTTTTCTTCATAGTTCAATTCCTTGGAAGTTATGAAGGTGAAACTCCCCATGCCTTTCGAATCTTGGTCACGGTAAGGCTCAAACAGGTGTTAGACATTGGGCAACACCCTCAGATGATTGAAGGCGACGGTTTGATGGAAAGGTATGGAACTTAAGACCTTTTCTATCTTGGACAACCCGAGCTCGTGGTTCGTTTAGTGAAGAGAGTGAGCAGCATCGATGCCGTATACGTCCTCCAAGAATACGCCTAGGTAGGGGATGCAGAGTCCGTGACAAGTGTCCATATGCTCCCACAGTTTTTTAAAATTTCCCTACCAAGACAGGAACTCGCACAGATTTTGGAAGGTGCGCCTTTTGCTCTTCGGGAACATAAAACCAAGACATTTTTAATCTATCTACAGATGTGCTTTCAAGGGGAGAGATAATGGCCAACTCTAAATGAATGTTTCTCAAACGATGGAGGGCCTCGTTCATTTCCACAAAATTGGACAAAATACAGGCTCAGCACTTCGAGTATGACTGTGCAAGGATGGTTCGCACAGTTCAATCAGACAAATGGTTTAATCGAGGGATGAAATATTCAATGTTAGACGACCTTTTGGCCCCCAAAAAAAGTTTCATTGATTTCAAAATATCCATATTATTGAAGGACGTTGCATCCGTAAGTGTGAGCTGCTCCTCGTAAATCTTAGTCTTCACATCAATAAAAAAAGGTATCGGTGAGCACCTTGTGGTGTTGCATCGAAACAAATTTCCGTTTAAAACAATATCATGACTTTTGGGCATCCAGGGCAATTAGAATGGTTAAAGAGCTTCGGTAAATAGATGTTAAATATACTTGAACCAAATTCAAGTGTGATTAACTCCGAATGTGGTATCTAGGATGATATGGTTACAACGATTATTTGAAAATAGTTCTTAAAAGAACCGTTTTTATTCTTTCTCCGACAAGTGAAAAACTTAGTCTAAGTACAAATACATATTTAAGGTATGGACGAAGGGATACTTTATTTATTTAAGTAGATCTAAATCTTAATATGTGAAAATTTTTACGAATCAAATTTTATTTCGCGTTATATTTCAAACAGACAGTCCCTCATTTGCTATCCAGAAGGCACTTCCTGGTATCGATAGAGTTCCAAATTAAATTAGAAATATTCAAAGAAAAGGAAAATTCGATTGTATCCTACTTGAATTATCCATCTCGGCATTCCTCCATCCTTCTTCTGGCCTTTATGAAATAATGCAAATAAGACTCCTTGTTCATTCTTCGTGATTTTTTCTTTCTCGTTGTCCACCATCAGAAAAATTCAACTTATTCTTTGTAAAGTGTTACCCTCTACACTGCTCTGTCTTATTCCTTAATTATTCTTCATACGACTAATGGTGTGTTGTGACAACAATAAATTATTCTCAGATTGGAAACAAAAGAGAATTCGAATATATCCTACTGGAACGATCTATCTCGGTATTCTTCGATTCTTTTTTTGGCATCTATGAAATAATGCGAACAGTAGCTTTCAACAATACTCTTTTTCAATCTTTCTTTTTTTTTCTTTCTCGCTCACCATCAGAAACATTCAACCGCATTCTTTGTAAATTGTTCGCTCCAACACTGCTCTGTCTCATTCCTCAATTATGCTTGGTGTGACCAACAATGTGTTGTGACGGCTTTTGGATTACTCTCTGGTCAGAATACTATCCGAATTCAAATAAGATTGATAAACTTCTTTAAATTGATAAACTTTCTTCTTTCTTAAAATTGATAAACTTCTTAACCTTCCTTCCTTATTGTAAAAATAATATTTTAGTTAACTTTCATATTCAACTTTCTGTTAAAAATTCATTCGTCCTTGTACGGAAATTATTCCAAGAATCTGTACCAGACAGACAATTTTCATGCAGTGTCCCTTAATTTTTAAATACTACCAATATTCCGCACTTCTATTAAAATTATCTCTTTTATTTAATCCAATCCTTCAGGAGTCTACATTTTTAATGTCTTTCTAGTCAAAGTCTTTCCAGTACACTCATTTTGTAATTCCAGATAAAGAGTCATCTGTGTACATGGTTTTAATGTTTTCAAATATAATTTAGTACAATGTTGTTACGGAGTTGGCCGATCGTAATAGTGGCGTTTTTTTTTTTTTTTTTTTTTAAATAATTATTATCATTTATTTACTTTTTCAAATTCAAATAATCAATATATATAAAAAAAAAAAAAAAGCACATATGGATAAAATAGATAAAAACACACTTCACACATAATGCGATGAAACAGAAGTATATAGTTAGTTATAATTCTTGACTTTATTTTAGAATATAATCACATTTTTTTCATCATTATTTTAGCGTGGAGTCAGGTCTTAATTAAAGAACAGGAATTTAAATTAAAACATTATTAATTCATAACTTACATCATTCGATAAAGGGGGGAGAGTGGCAGGTCACCTCACTTGTGTAGAACAGCAGAGCAACTGACTTCTTTTGCCAAAATAACCCTGCGTTATCGCCAACACAAGGCAGCTCTGCAGTTCAATCCCAAGGTAGGTTTGCCACATTTGGCGCGTAGTGCCTAAAGTGTAGTCTTCCCAAAAATGATCCTTTTTTTTTTTGTTACCTTGTAACAAACGTAATTGCCCGTGCTAGATTTTTTTCTCAGTGAAACTAACAAAGAATATGCTCAAATTTGTCTTTTTGTTAGGGTAAAGCAGTTAATATTATTTCGCTTAAAATATCCTAATTATTGAAATATTACCTGGTGGTAAAGTTTCTATTGAGGAACCAACATAGCTGGAAGATTTAAAGCTTCGCAGATCTTAAAAACTGCCATAGATTGAACAATTGGAATTTTCTTTTCTGCTTTTTTCTTGTAAATGTTCGATAGAAGTGCTTCCATTTATTTGTAACACTTAGTTGGGCATCAAGGCTATTTACGATACAAATTTCGTAGACATCAATGCTATTTATTACAGGGACGTATTTTTAAATTTTTCAGAAATCAATTTTGTTTTTTCCCCTCGAATGCAAGTTAAACATCGGTATCAAAGTTTCACAAAATTTAATTGCTGGAAGTAACGAGACATTTTGGGAAAACTTTTCTACCATTCTTCTCTTTCTCAATATCTTGAATCAAAGTTGTGTTCTTAAAACCAAATATTTCAGCCAATTTGGGAAGAATGTGAAACTTAATGAATACACCAACCACACACACATTACGAACCAACAATATGATTCAAAATCGGAATATAATCTTGCCGAAAAATAACAAGGGTACTAAAAAGTAAATAAAATCCTACCTCTAACGCAAAAAACAGCCATCATCATTACATAAACTGATTGAAATACGTCACAAATTCCACCAAATTCGCAATTCGTAAGGCGCAAGATTACAAACCAACAAATATACTTTAAAATGGTAAAAAAATAGCTTTCCTTTGTTTTATCTTTGTTGTTGTTCTGCATTATTTTGTAGACATTCTTGTATTTAATTACTTCCATGCAAAATGTAAAAATGTTAATAATAGACAACGGGAAAGCAATATTGTGGTCGATACAGTGTTGTACAATACCATAGATTAAATTTCCATTCTTCCCCTCCCTGAAATAATTAAGCTTCTTTTTTTATTTTACAAATGCAAAATCGATCTTAAACATCATTCTAAAGTATTGAAAAATTAATAAAATTCGACTTGTTACTCTTTATAAGAATGAGTGAGCATTATTTGATTTATGGCTTAAGAGAATAATCTGATTATTCTGCGTCAAACATTATTAAATTTTCACAATTGTTAGTAAAATAAGACTAAGATTGAAAAGGTGCAAGAGTGAAATTTTTTTTAAAATTCAATGGAATTATTTTTATAGAGTGTACTGAAGTCTTTTTAAATATTGTATCATTCTTTTGCTTTGATTGTTTTGCATAGATGCGCAAGACTAGAATTTCTTAAAATTTATTTTTAATTTTTTTTAGGGTGTGTACCAAAGTCTTTATTTATCTTGCAACTTTCTTAAGCTTTAAGTGCTCCATTTCTGGCCGCGGTAGGCTAGTTGTCATGGTTTCGGATTCGTGACCGGCGGTTTTCGTTCAGTCGCGGTTTCGAACCTTGGTTACCAAAGACCCACCGTACAGCCGAGGCTGGGGCAGGTTAAATCTGTCGGGGCCCAAAGTCCTCCCGTTAGTGTGGAGTGGAAGTTGTTGGTGTGGAGTTGGAACCTAATTAGGATGCCAGCTCAGTTGTCGTCACTTGACCGTGGTTCAAAATTACGAGGTCCGTCAACAATAGCCTTCATGTTGCTTCTAGTGTGACTTTAATACGAAACTAAAACTAAAGTGCTCCCTATAGTAATGCAAGACAGGTATTTTTTAAAATTTATATCTAATTAGTAGGATAGTCTTTCTTTACCTATAGTGTATAGTACCAATATCTTTATTATCTTACAATTTTTTTCAGTTTCGAGTGATCCCCGTAATGGTGCAAAACCAGAATTTTTTAAAACTGGTATCAAATTCTTCGTATTTTACGTAATAACGTCTTTATTGTCCTGCACATTTTTCATCTTCGAGTGCATCCAATAGCGTGTTAAGTTTAATTTTTTCATAAATTTTTTATCGAATTCTTCGGAGAATTTATGCTGTCTTTTTTATTACTTTAAGACTTTCATCGACTTCGAGTATTTTCCAAAGAGGAGGGATTCTGGATTCTTCTAATTTGTATAGAATTCTTAGGACGGTCTGTACTACTGTTTTTATTATTCTGCAACATTTTTCTTTTTCGAGGGTTTTCCAAAGAGGAGATATACTGGAAAGTTTAAGTAGTGATTTCTCAGAGTAATCTTTCAATTGCAATAAAAGTTTTTTTTTTTTTCATCAACTCTGTTTCAATCTTCAGGAAAATAGATCAATGGTCATTGAACCGATTGTCAAAGATAATTCTTTAAATATGTCTGTTAGAGATACTTGTCATTATTGAAGCAAAACATTTTGCAAATTTATTTTATACGAGAGTGTAAGCGTTGTCAAGAAGTAAGTAAACTTTTCAAATTTATGAATCCCTTATAAAATGCGAATATTATGATGAAATCAATCGAGTTTGTATAGTTAATCAACATGGTTTAACTTTCCCTGAAGTGGGTAAGTTCTGTCTTTAAATTTAAGACTATGCAAATGTGGTATACCACTTCCGATAGCATAACAGAATGCTATTTTTTTTTCAATGATAGCCTTCTTTGATTGAACGCAACTCATCTTCCTACATGAACTTTTCAAAGTCTCCAATTTAAAGCCTCTGACAAAAACTATAAACAACCTTCGAGTGGACGATAGGAACCGTGTTTCTCTTTGATCCTTTTACAGTACTTAAAACAGTTTTGTTTCTCACTGTAAATAAACGTTCTTTCAGATCTAGGGCCTCGCAAGTCTAAAACTAAGCAAAAGCGTTTACGACAAGAATTTTGTCCTCTATGAAATTTTCCAAGAACGGTCTTCAGTCAAATTGTCACTTACGGAGATTTTTGGCAAATTAACATCTTCAGCAACGCTACTATGATTGAGGAACATATTATTTCGAGAAGATGGAACAAATCGCTTCCAAACGCAGTCCAGTATAACAAGAACAAACAAGTCTCAAAGACCAAAGCAATAGTCTCCGCCATCTTAAAATATGCACTTTAGTGAAAAAGACAAGATCCATCAGTAAATGAATAAAGAGTAAATATTTTCATTCTTACCTTTCATGTCAATTTATTGTTGTATTGTTAGAAACTTTTTTTATCGGCAATAGAGAGATGAATAACAAAAAAAAAATTGTTTTGCTTATATTATTTATTACTTATATTATTACACTGGACTTTGAATATCATTGAAATTGTCTTCGTTTATTTTTAAAGATTACTATACAAAGTGTGGAAGGACTTTTTCCCTAATAGAAATTATTCTAATTTTAATAATGCGTATCGTATTTTCAGTCACTTATAGCGTGTATTATGAAAAATTTGGCATTAACGTTAAAAGTCGCGGATTTATTAAATATACTTAAGGTATAAGACTGCGTTTGAAGCAACCATTTTTTTTTTTAAAAAAAACTATTTAAATAAATTTTTAATGCATTTTTGAAGATTATAGTAATTTGGTGAAATATGTACCAAACGCAAAACACTCTGCACACAATTCTGCTTCAGTAATCTAAATTTAATATTTGTTATACACATGTCGTATCGCTTTCAAACACTGGGAAGATTTTCCTTTTGAAACAATACCATGCGTTTTGGGGCCGTTCTCGGACATTAGAATGATTAAAAGGGGTTCGGTAACAAAATGTTAAATGTACTTGAACCAAATAAAGTGAGTAACACTAAATATGATACCTAAGATGGCTTATACGATTATTTGGAAATAGTTCTGAAAATAAGTGTTTTTTCTCACCGACAAGTAAATAAATTAGTCCGAAGAAGAATTGATAGCGATATAGATGTTGGAAATTAAGAGATGGAAAGTAAACGAAATTCAGAAAGTGAACAAAAAAGACGCAAATACTAATATGTGAATTAAAAATAAAGCATTTTTATCATGGCACTTGGCCATTGTTCAGATATCAACAAATAAAAATAAAACTTTGGTTAATAAAAATTTATTCTTGTGCTACGAAATTCTACCTTTTGCTGTGTTACTGCAACAGCGCTTTTAAATTCACATTGTTGCAAAACATTTTTAAATTGTTTATGAACTGTAAAACGTATATGTGACGAATACGTATTTAAGGTATGGACGAAGGAATATTTTATTTATTTAAGTAGATCTAAATCTTATTCTGAGAAAATGTTTACGAATGAAATTCTATTTCGCGTTATATTTCAAACAAAAGTTTAAATGGCTCATCATCGTTATTTATGTAATAAATGTGCAAATAGTCCTCTTAAAATTATTCGATCGTGTGCCCTAAGTTCAGCAAAAACTTAAAATAAACTTTTTGTGCTTTTTATGTATTACAAAATATTCCTGTTAATAGATGATACAAGATGATGATTAATAGAATTTTCGATTCAATTTCGAATTGGCTTTTTTATACACTTCACAGAAATATGGTCAAATATTTGACGAATATTGCATTTTAAAACTTAATGTTTGTCTGGACAAAGACGAGAAATGTGTCCTGTCGTTTTGCAGATAAAACAAGCAATCCTATATCCTGGGTAACCTCCGGGTAATAGAGTAATTGTCCGGTAACTGCCTCCATTATTGGACTTTATAGCGGGTGAAGGCACTGCAGCAGGAACAGTTATTTATTAACATGGATCAATCTCTTTCATGCCCGAGTAATAACCTTGTTTTACCCAATTCTTTAACATTCGGTAATATTGCTACGCTTTATCGATTGATGATACTTTTTCTGCCAAATAATGCCACGTCCCCCATTTGCTATCCAGAAGGCACTTCTTGGTATCGGTGAAGATCCTAATTCGAAAATTAGAAAGAATTCGGAACTATCTATCTCGTCATTCCTCGTTCCTTCTTCAGACATCTATGCAAACAATAGACTTCTTTTTCAATCTCCTTGGGGTTTTTTTTCCTTCCTCGTAGTCCACCATCATAAAACTTCAACTGCCTTCTTTTTAAAATTCTCAATTATGCTTAATGCGAATAAAGGTGTCTCGTAATGGCATTTGGATTATTCTGAGGTCAAAATACTATCCGTATTCACATTGTATTAATCTTTTACTGGATAATCTTCTGAACCTTCCTTCTTTATAGTAAAAAGAATATTTCAGGTGCTATTCATAGTCAATTTCATATTAAAAGTTCATTCTTCCTTGTACAAAAATAATTTCAAGAATCTGTACCAGACAGACATTTTCACGTAAGTGTCCCTTAATTTTTAGATAATTCCAATATTCCACACTTGTATTAAAATTGTCTCTTTTCTTAATCTAATCCTTCAGAACTCTACATTTTTAATGTCTTTTTAGTCATAGTTTTTCCAGTATACTCATTTTGTAATACAAGATAGAGTCGTCTGTGTAGATGGTGTTAATTTTTTCAAATGTAATTTAGTACAACTATATTTCATGTCCAAGTTTTTTTTCTCGAGAAATAATTTAGAATTTGCTTTATTTTGTCTTTTTGTAAGTGTACAGCAGTTAAAAGTACTTCGCTTAAAATAGTCGTAATCATTGAAATATTACCGGGTGCTTAAAACTCTATTGGGAAACCGACATAGAAGCAAGATTTAAAGCTTCGCACATCTTAAAAACTGTCATAGATTGAACAATTGGAATTTTCTTTTCTGCTCTCTTTTCTTGTAAATTTTCGAGAGATATGGCTTCCGTTTACATGCAACACTCAGTTGGGCATCATGGCCAATTATTTTACAAATATCGTAGAAGTGAATACTATTAACAACACGGATGTATTTTTTAAATTTTGTAGAAATCATTTTGTTTTTTTTTCCTCCCTCCAATGCATGTTGACTATCGGTTTCGAAGGTTTCACAAAATTTATTTGCTGGAAGTAACGAGGCATTTTGGAAAATTGTTCTACTAATCACCTTCTTTCTGAATATCTTGAATCAAAGTTGTTTTTTATAACCAAATATTTGAGCCAATTTGGGAAGAATGTAAAATTTAACTAATGCACCAACCCCACTTACACACATTACGAACCAACAATATGAATCAAAATCGAGGTATCATCTAGCCAAAAATTAACAAGGGTACTTAAAAGTAAGTAAATTCCTACCTCTGACGTAAAAACAACTGTTTCAAATGTATCACTAATTCCACAAAATTCGCAGTTCGTTGGCAATAATTTGGTGGACTCGGCTGCAGAATCAGTAACGAATCCGAAGGAATTAGTAGTTCCAATTTCCGACTTGAAACTAGTTGTTTTAAAAAATTTTGAAACGTCATGGCAGGAAACAAGGAATCTACAGACTGACAACACGCTTTCCTCGGGGAAGTCTAAAATTGGTTGAAGGCCCAATGTGTCAACGCGATGATCGGAAGTCAAGTTGGCTCGCCTTCGCAAAGGATTTGCTTTATTATCTTGCAACATTCATCGGCTTGCAGTAATCCATACAGTGTTGCAAGACGGGAATTCTTTTGATTTAATATCGAATTCTTCAGGAGAATTGTACCAATGTCTTCATTACTTTGCAACATTTTTCAGTTTTGAGTGATCCCCGTAGTGGAGCAAAACCGGAATTTTTTAAAATTTGCATAAAATTCTTCTTATGTTGTGTACAAACGTCTTTATTGTCATGCACATTCATTCTTCAGCTTCGAGTGTATCCAATAAAGGGATAAGTTTAATTTTTTTTTTTTTTAATTTTTATCGAATTCCGCGGAAATAGTGTGATGTCTTATTTATTACTTTAAAACATTCATCATCTTAGAGTATTTTCCAAAAAGGCGGAAATCTGGATTCTTCTAATTTCTAAATAATTCTTCCGACGGTTTGTAGTACTGTTCTTATTATTCTGCAACATTTTTTTCGAGTGTTTTCCAAAGAAGAAGGAAACCAGAAAGTTTAAGTAGTGATTTCTCCGAGTAATCTTTCAATTGCAAGAAAAGTATTTTTTTTTTTCATCAACTCTGTTTCAATCTTCAGGAAAATAGATCAATTGTCATTGAACCGATTGTCAAAGATAATTCTTTAAATATGTCTGTTTGAGATACTTGTCATTATTGAAGCAAAACATTTTGCAAATTTATTTTATACGAGAGTGTAAGCGTTGTCAAGAAGTAGGTAAATTTTTAAAATTTATGAATCCTTTATAAAATACTAATATTATGATGAAATCAATCGAGTTTGTATAATTAATCATCATGGTTTAACTTTCCCTGAAGTGGAAAAATTCTGCTTTTAAATTTTAGGCCAGGCAAATGTGGTATACCACTTCCGATAGTATAACAGAGTGTTATTTTTTTTTTCAACGAAAGTATTTTTTGATTGAACGCAACTCATCTTCCTACAGGAGCAATTCAAGCTCTCCAATTTAATTCCTCTGGCAAAAACTGTAAATCACCTTCGAGTGGACGATATGAACCGTGTTTCTCTTTGATCGTTTTACAGTACTTAAAAAAGTTTTGTTTCTCTCTGTAAATAAACGTTCTTTCAGATCTACGGCCTCGCAAGTCTTAAACTAAGCAAAAACGCTTACGACAAGAATTTGTCCTCTATGAAATTTTACAATAACGGTCTCCAGTCAAATTGTCACTTAAGGAGAATTTTGGTAAGCTACACATCTTCAGCAACTCTACTACGATTGAATAACAGATAATTTCGAGAAGATGGAACGAATCGCTTCCAAACGCAATCCAGTACAAACAAGTCTCAAAGACCAAAGCAATAGTCTCCGCCATCTTAAAATGTGCACTTCAATAAAAAGCGCGAGATAAGAACACTCCAAAGCCAACACTTTCATACAGTAAATGAATGAAGAGTAATATTTTTACCTTTCTTGAAAATATATTGTTTTCCGTGCATAGTTAAAAACTTTTTTTTTCACTGTGATGAACAATAAAAAATTGTTTTGCTTATATTATTTTTTAATTACATTATTACATTGGACATTCAATATGATTTGAATTGTCTTCGTTTATTTTTAAAGATTACTTTATAAAGTATGGAAGAACTTTTTTCCTAATACAAATTATTCTAAATTTAATTATGCGTACCGTATTTTTAGTCACTTACAGCGTAGAATACGAACGATTTGGCATTAACGTTGAAAATCGCGAATTTATTAAATGTTCTTAAGGTATCCGACTGCGTTTGAAGCAACCATTTTTTTTTTTAAAAAAAAACTATTTAAATAAACTTTAAGCGCATTTTTGAATATTATACTAATTCTGTGAAGTATGACTCGAAAGCAAAACACTCTGCACAAAATTCTGTTGCAATAATCTAAATTTAATTTTTGTAATACACATGTCGTACCGATTTCAAACAAGGAACGATATTCCTTTTGAAAAAATACCATGCGTTTTGAGGCCGTCATAGACATTAGAATGGTTAAAAGGTCTTCGGTAACAAGATGTTAAGTATACTTGAACCAAATAGTGTGTGTAACACCAAATATGGTGTCTAAGATTTCTTATACGATTATTTGAAAATATTTCTGAAAAGAACTGTTTTTTTTCTCCGACAAGTGAAGAACTTAGTTCGAAGAAGAATTGATAGCGATACAGATGTTGGAAATTAGAGTTGAAATGTAAATGAATTTCACAAAGTGAACAAAAAAGACGCAAATACCAGAAGTAAATTATACAAATGGAAAAATAAAGCATTTTTATCATGGCACTTGGCCAAGAACTCTGTAGAACAGTCTCCAGTCAAATTGTCACTTCTGGAGAATTTTGATAAATTAACATGTTCAGAAACGCTTCTACGATTGAATAACAGATTATTTCGAGAAGATGAAACGAATATCTTCCAAATACAATCCAGTACATCAAGTACAAACAAGTCTCTATGACCGAAGCTATATCCTCCGTCATCTTAAAATATTCACTTCAATAAAAGCGCAAGATAGGAACACTCAAAAACTTTCATGCAATAAATGAAGGAAGAGTAGAGTAAATACTTTCATTCTTACCTTTCTTGAACATATATTGTTTTGTGCCCATAGTTAGAAACATTTTTAACAACAATAATGCTAGGAACAATAAAAAAAATTGTTTTGCTTATAATACTTTTTACTTATATTATTCCATGTGACTTTCAATATCGAAGAAATTTTCTTCGTCTATTTTTAAAGATTATGATTCAAAGTGTGGAAGAACTTTTCCCTAATGGAAATTAATCTAATTTTAATAATGTGTACCGTATTTTCAATTATTTGAAGCGTAGAATATGAAAAATTTGGCATTGACGTTGAAATTCGCGAATTTATTAAACGTTCTTAAGGTATCCGACTGCGTTTGAAACAAAAAAAAATCTTAATGAGCTATTTAAACAAATATTTAACGCATTTTTGAAGATTATAGTGATTTAATAAAATATAACCCAAATGGAAAACACTCTGCACAAAATTCTTTTGCATTAATCTAAATTTAATTTTCGTAATTTTTAT
Source organism: Nephila pilipes (assembly GCA_019974015.1). Taxonomy (NCBI): domain Eukaryota; kingdom Metazoa; phylum Arthropoda; class Arachnida; order Araneae; family Nephilidae; genus Nephila; species Nephila pilipes. Next base: position 123,342 of record BMAW01055711.1, read on the forward strand.
TAATTCCAACACAATTAATAAAAACAAGTCTCTAAGGTCAAAGCATTGGCATCAGCCATCTTAAAATATTCACTTTAATAAAAAGCACAAAATAAGACTCAAAATCTCACAAGAAAATCAACTATTTGTGCAGAAAAATGAATGAAAGATAACTATTTCCATTGTTATATTTTCTTTGCAATTTTATTATTTTGTACGCATTGTTAGATAACGTAATTATCAACAATATTCCATTCAACAATTTAAAAAAATTCGTTTTTATCGTTTATTATTTATTTTATCACACATGACTTTCAAAATGATTAAAACAGCCTTTAACTAATTTAAAAGACTACGATCCAAACTGGAAGGACTTTTTTTTTCAGATAGAATATACTCCGGAATAAATTTTGTGTACCTTAAATTCAGTAACTTACCACGTAGCATATTTTAATGCATTTCTTTTCCTGATTGAATCGATCATTGTTAATTCACACTTCCGACTGCTACAATTTCAAAAAAAAATTAAATTGTTTTAACGTTTATAATCGTAAATTTATTGAATGTTCTTAAATTTTAAAATTCATTTAATGTAAACAGATACATGACCAAGTAGTTATATTAATATTAATAACACTTAATATAACTAAATAAATATTAATAAACTATACAATCACCAACGACGGTTTTTCTTTCAAAATAAAGAAATGAACGCATTTTAATTTAAACATTTGTATTACTTCAGTTATAAGACATCAGAAAGAAATCTCTTTGAAAAAGAACATTTCTTATATTTTAAAATTATTCAAAAATTGCTTAATTTTTTGGTAATTTGGTATGCCATGACTCGATATGTATTATAAATACTAATTTTTTGTAACTTGATATTTTAACATCTACAAGAGAATGCTTAGTCTAAGACATTAGAGGGATACCAAACTATTTTAGTTATTTTGAAGTTCTTAATGAAGGTTTAAATGCAAATCTTTGTTTAAAAAAATGTATTACAATTATTTTGATTTGATATGATGTCACTTGTAAAAGTATTAATAAAACAAACTGCATTTCTTTCACATATTAAGTAAGAACTGTGACATATTAAATTTTTAAAAACAAACGATTGTGATACTTTTTTAAGAAATTATCAGTCCAACTTTTAAAGGCAGACGATTTAATCTAATGTGATACTTTATTTAAGACATTACCTATTCTACTTTCAAAAGCAGACGATTTAAACTTAAAGTAATACCTTTTTCAATATTCTTTATTAAGATATTTTTTTTGGCAACACCAGATCATAGTTTTGATTTTAGATAATTTACTGGCAACCGATATGAAATTTAGAATTGAGTTTGGTTCCGAGAGGTAAAGTCGAACGTTGAAAAAGTGGTGCTTGTGTAAAATTGTGTCTTGAATTTATGTTCGAATAGATGGGCGCAAATAAATGTGATGCCTTGAAAACAAATCATCTTTATTAATAGTCTTCAATACAGTACAAAACGTAAGAGGCAAATTTTAAAAGAGTAGAACAAAGATTCAGGGAGGCATGAGATCCAAAGTATCTGTGACGAATTAAAAAATGCAGCTGATAAAAGAACTTTTTTTAAATTTAAAATAAAATTTAAATAAATTATTTTTAACTTAAATGTTTAATATTTTCCTGATTTGTATATTTCACGCTTTCTTCTCACATGCATCATTTATTTAGATCTCGTTGTAGCTAAAAAAAAAACTGTAATTTCCAGAGCTTGAATTCCTTTTCGTTCTTACTAGTTTTAGTTTATTCAAATGTTTATATATATGTATGTTTCTAGTGAAAATTTTGTACTCGAATTTTAAATGACTTTATTGCATCTGATCAAGGTGACCGCGGCAGGTTAGAGGTCATGGTCACGGAGCGGGAGTTGTTTTCGATAAGTCCTAAATTTGAGCCCCAATGTCACTAAAGTCACGCCGTGCAGCAGGATTGATACACGTTACATCTACTCGAGTCTCATGTCCTCCTATTAGCGTGGTGCAGAGAGATGGAGGAGACAGCTCAGGTGTCACCATCGTCACTTAACTGAGGCTCAAAATTACGAGATCCGTTGCCAATGGTCCTGTTGTTGAAGCTAACTTATTTGGCTGAAGTTCATGTATGAAAATCCTAATTTGATTTCATGTTCAAATCCTAAATTATTACGGCTCGTAAAATTACCCAACAAATTTCTTCCATAACTCGTTTATATGAATATATTATTGTCTTGTGGTTCATTTCTGAATTTTCAAATTTTGCTTTTTTGTGTGTATTACTTAAATCAAAGTTGTCGCCTGCGGAGTCATAGTATCGATTTCCGTTATTGGCAGGAAACCGTGACATCAATGGAATACAGATTATTATGCATTCCAAAAAAGAGAGAAATGAAAAGTGTAAAATTGGAAGTATTAGAACTATGACTTCAAAACTGAACGTCGTTAGAAAATTTAATGTCAATGTAAACAAATTGCTTGATTATGTTTTCTTTTATAATTAGGGATTATGGTTTTATCTTTTGTCCTTTGCTCCAACATATTCTGTTTTTTGCTGTCCTGTTGTTGTAATTTTTTTTTGCCAATAAATGGCGAATGCGGAGATGATTGTCTTCCAGGGGGCCGGTTTGTAGCTCTAAACCTTTTGGGTAAGTTCGGTCCCCTTGGGAAATCTGCCAATAGAGCTCGTGCTGCTTTTCGGAGCCACTTTGGTAAAACAATCATATCCCATGATGAAGTTGCGAAAAGACAAGCAATTAAGTCTAAGATTTTTACATAAATTATAATTTTGAAAAAACAATACAATTTTAAGCAAGTTAAATATTTTACGTTTGTCCTTAACAAAACCGAAATGGGTGATAAAAAGGAAGTTTTGGGAAGTGACAATATTCGAGACATTATGTTACAAGAATATTAATAAATATTTATATTAAATGTATAAAGTCAAATTTTGAAAGAAAAGAATTCATCCAGCAATATATTGTACACTTTTATACATGAATTCTTTTTAATGAATACCTATTTCTAATACTTTTCCAAAACATTTGTCTGTATTTCTAGTAGAAAATATAATTATTAAAAAGCATTCAAGTGCAATAAAAATTGGATTAATAATATTTAATTACATAAAATTGGTGCATTAATATTGATGTTAACTTGCACCAAAATCAATAGAACTATTTCTATGATCGATATTTAAAGGGTATGGCTGTTCTTGCCAAAGAATATAGACTCATCTTCAAAAAACAAGGTCCACCTAGTAGTAATAGTCAGATCGAAATGATATTTGAAAGTAAATAAGTATTCACTGAAGACAAGAAATGATTTTGCACTAAGAGAATGTGGGTGTGACAAAATTTATTGGTCAAAATACAAAATCATTATAACTCTCAACATGATGTTTGGCCCCCATTACTTCTAATGTACTCTGCCCCACGTCGGGGCATGTAGACGTAGAAATTCTTCACAGTATCTTGGTTCAACTCATCCCACGCAGATGACCTTGACAGTTAGATCACTCAAATTTTGTGGCGGCAGAGGAGCCTGAACAGCACAGCCTACAGCATAATACATAAACTCTTTATGGGCGACAGGTCTGACGATGCTGTTGGCTATGGTACAGTGTCTATTCCTGCGAAGAGAGCTCTTGAGGTGGCAGTAGTATGAACTCGAGTGTTGTCTTTTTAAAATAGAGGACTGGGATGGGCAGTGGCGTACCCTAAAATCTATTGCAGGGGGAGGAGAGGCATATGATCATTATCATGAAAGAAGTAATTTTTTAGTTTAGTTTTACCATTTGGTAAGAAGTAAATAATACAGTATATCAGCCTTACCTTTGTTATTGAAAACTGTTCAAGTATCGAGATAATTTTATGAAATAATAAAAATTACAAAACTGAAGATCATTTTATAAAAATAATTGAGGTTCCACGAGATTAAGATTTGCATTTTTGGGGGGTGCATTTTCTATGGAGATGTACCCCCTCCCTATCTTAGCCTATAAACACTGATCCAAAGACACTAATAAATTCTCTGTCTTTTGTATTGTACTGGAGATGTTTATTGTAATACCAGAAAGTGGCATTTTTCTATATCTTCTATTATTCTACTATTAAGTTCTCTTTTGTTTTGTACTGGAGATGTTTATTGTAGTACCAGAAGGTGTCATTCTTCTGTTTCTTCTATTATTCTACTATTAAGTTCTCTGTCTTTTGTATTGTACCGGAGATGTTTATTGTAAGAACAGAAGGTGGCATTATCGCTTGGAACGCGAAAAAGTTGTTTATGTCTTAGTATTCGACCGGATGTGAAACGAAACGGCCGTTGATTCATAAATAAGTGAGAATTCAAAAATAGTTTGGAATTGATCAATATTATTTGTTTGTCTGAACTGTCCATCATAATTAGTGAAATTTATTTACTTTAAGTGTTAACAGGCACTCTTTCAGAAACTTTTTACTCTTTTCACATAAATTAGCTTAGTTTGAAACATTATAATTTCGAAAAAAGTCTTATGAAGTGTATATATCCCTTTGCACATCCCCACTGGATACGTCAATGGGGATGGACGCTCTCAAAATGAATGGACGCTAGTCCAAGGGCCTCGTTAACGTACCTTCGGGCAGAGTCAAAAGGGGTTTGATGAAGACCTACGGCGATCGGCATCGTACGACATCACACCTAATACCAAATACATCTTACTGTAAAGATGTGTGACGAATGATCAATCGTTGCAGTGACTGCGTTGCTTCTACATATGAGTGCAGTTATCAACTTCCCCAATACAAAAGCAAGATTGATGCGTGAAAATGAGCCACTGTCATTCCGCATGACTCCATGCTGCTCATTCATGATGTCATTGCAATCTTTGGATAAGTTTCTTATATATTGTTACAAATTTGTAAATATTATTTGTATTTCTCTAAAAATATCTCAGACAGATCGGAAATACCCAGAGTTTGGGCAAAAATCGTATGTTCAATGTTAAGAAAAAAAAACGGCATTTTTAGGGATTTGGCGACTTAGCGACCTTTCGGCGGGATTATTGGCAATCATTTGGCAAGATTCGGCGAAAAATAGATGTTGCTGGAAAGTTCCGTCATCGAAGCTCTAGGATCAACATTAAGCGAGATAGCCTAGAACCTTCTAGAACCTTGGCGAAACTCTTAGATTTTCACGCCAAGCCAGGTATCAATACCACCGGCCGAGATAGAAGCGTGGAGTAGTGAAGAAGACGAGCAGGATGAAGGGGGTCATTTTTTATTGCTAATCAAGTGCATAGCAGCTGTTATCTATCTGAGATATTAGAGACTTCTGCATTTGGAAGCTGTTTCCTGTGAAATTAGCTGAATTGGAGCTATGTAATTGTGATATCTACAGATGAAATTTCCTGCGTCCTGTAGAAATTGCGACGAATAAAAGTCTTGAGATTTTTAAGAGATTGTTTCGTCGACTCTCAATCAACACGAAGCGCGGTACAATATCATGGTGCAAGCAATCCAGAAGCACACAGTTGTCTTCTGATGATATTGGTATTAACAGGACGATGGAGATTAAGCATCACTGTTCGCATAATGTCAGGAAGAGAGGCAGTTGGTGTGCTTCGCGCTTGCCGGATGATTCTCCGATCTTCTCTACTTGTAGTCTTCATAGTTCTCCCTGAGCCTACATTATGTGAGCGATAACTTAATTGTATCCTATTTTGCCAACAGCGGGAAACTGTAGCATCTATGCTACAATATAAAGCGCAATCCGGCGGAAGGACCATATGCTCTTCATGCAGTCCTGCGCTCCGATTCTTCCCAAAGGCCTACAATCATTCCAAAGACTATCGTTCTTTATTTTAAGGCATTCTATGATTCAGAGGGATAAAATAAACTCAAACACACTAGTTAGAATCAAAATCCTTAGTAGTGCAGTCAGTCACGTGTTTTTTTTTTTTTTTTTTTTTTTTTTTTTTTTTTTTTTTTTACATCATTGGCATTAACGCAGTTGATATTTTAGTCATTTACATAAATAACAGAGATGGAACAATTCCATAATTTGTATTTTCGTACCTTGCTTCTTTTATGAGTCTAACTCTTTTCTTACTATGAGTGTATTTCGTGATTAAGAATTCGACTCACAAGTAAGATTTTTTGCTCAACACATAAAAACAATTATAGAGATATTTTTTTAGAAAGTTTAAAAATTCGAATAAAACATAAAATTTATTCAGATGTTACTTAACTACAACTACAGGAAATAAAAAGAACTGCAGTTTCGGTTTACAACTGCGGAAAAGAGGAAAGTGTTAATAACTCTCTCAATATATATACTTACATTTCTGTCAAAATTGAATTAATTCTACTCAAAATTTATTATTTAAAAGCGCAACACAAATATATACTGTAATATACTATTTTATTAGCTGACTTAAATATCTTAGTGATAACACAACGATAGTTAATATACAGATTTATATAAACGTTTATTAGATTTAATAAGCGTTTTTAATGTAATTATTAAATTAATGTTACAAAGAATATCAAACTGTGTCATTAAGTTTCAGTTATAATCAACAAAGTTCTCATATAAGAATACCTAAATCATTTCGGCCACTCTGAGTTATAAATAAATAAAAAGTTTTGCTCTTTTCTTCATACATTTATTTAACCATTTTTATTTGATAAATTGCTACCAAAAGGATAAGACTGTCATTAAATTCCAACTAGTACCTATACTGTCAATCTACATCATTTTCTGGAACAATATAATTCTTTTATCAAGTAATTATTAAAAATGCACAAAATATCTGAAAGTTCCCCTAAATAATTCCCTTACATTTACTACATGACTGCAAAATACACATTGATAAATGCGAATTGACTGGAATCAAATACTATTTTAACTTAATCCAAAAGAAAATTCAAAGGCAAATCAATATTTCTAATAAAATAATGCTAAACTGCACCTCAAAAGACATTTTTCTCTAAAATAGAAAACATCTGAAATTTCGATGACTTCAAACACTTATTTAAAAAGAAAAAGGATTTAAATATAGAATAGAAGGATAAATGGTGAAATAAAAGATATAAAACTATCATTAAAATTCTCAAATTTCCTGTTTAATTGACTTTTCGAACGCCGCGTGATCTGTATCATCACACTGGAAACATAAAAGCCGTGACTGAGGTTCAAAGCTATCGAGTTTTCTTCATTTCATTTCATTCAGCTTGAGGCGAAGTTGAAAAAAAATTCTTTTCTCGGTCGAGAATTCTTTTTGTAACATTTTTATCACACATACTTTCATTTTGCTGGCTAGTTCTTTTTTCCTTTGAACTTGCAGGGAAAAAAATCGGACTTTTGGAAAGTAATTATCCAAAGACTTTTCACCGAGCGATATTTTTTACTTCTTTTTTCTCTGAAAATTGTGGTATTGAAGTAACAGTAAAAGACGACGTGTGTGTTGCATATCGTCCATTAAATATGTTTCTTCTCAATAGAGACGAAATATATTTGTCGCAGAATTTATAAATAAAGTAATTTTTTGTTTCTTCCTTTCAAATACAAAAGAAAGTACATGCTGCTTATTTTATTTTTGGTTATAAAAGCGACCACAAAAGACAGGAAAGAATTTATAATCTCATTTCTATCTATTGTGTGTTTGAGCATTTTCATCCTTTTATTACATATTGAAACCATTAATTTCCAGCGCAAAATAAAGAGAAATTAAACTGTTCGTATTCTCCAGGACTCAATGAATCGTCTGATTATTGAGGAAACATTATTTTTTCTCTATGAGAGAGAGAGAGAGAGAGAGAGAGAGAGAGAGACTAAACATGACAGACGTATCAGTCAATAAGGTTATGCAGTGCTATGCATATGCTTTTAGATTCTTGCGTTTTTAAGAGTCAATTGCAACAAGTAATATAAAAAAAAATATTTATAGTCAATTCCTACTTAGGTCAACAAAGAAAATTTTTATTTTAGTTACTTTTTATTAAATAATTACAATTAACATAAATGTGTATGCATATATGACAGAATCACAATAATAAGTGGCAAAAGAAATTTTTTTCCTGCGATGTACACTCTTCGTCACTGTCGGTATTTATTCCTAAATTTATATCCTGCTAAATATCTTACATAAGAGAAATTTTTTTCTCCCATATAAAATTAAAATTAATTATTTGAAAATCAAATAAAAATATTTTATTCTTCGACGAGATTGCTCAGATTCCACGTCGACGCTCTACCAACTTTGCCATTGCAATACAAATGACATAGTAGAAGCATTGGTTTGTTTCTTAATTCATCCGGTAAATTAAATGATTGAAATGCAGTTTACCCCAACCAACCTTGGAGAGAGGAATTAATTGGCGGTATTTTACCAAATGTGGTTACTCTGGTTCGACTTAAAGCGAACTTAACATTCAGCCAAAAAAAAAAACCGCCAATTTTGGAAATCTTTGAAATTGCGCCAAGGAGTTAGCTGAACTGCATTTTCACCAATTAAATTTAATTAATGAATTAATATTTGAAAAAACTGTATTAACATCAAGTGTCTTCCCCTACAAGTTTAGAAAAATGTATTTGAACTTGAGTGGATGAATAAAAAGTATTTTATTAACGATTGAAAATTTGAACAAGATATATATATGGAGAGTGTGAACTAATAGTAGGAATTTAAAAATATATGTAAGTACTATATTTTTAAATAACTCACTTACGGTAACAGTACACTTTCGAAGAAAATGTTTTGAATTAACGTAAATTTTTCCTGCAATCGCAAATTTTATGATCTTATGGGGCTTAAAAATTAGAAAAACACAGAAGAAAAGTTTTATAAATGTATATTTTTACCGTAGAAAAGGCATTTTATACAGATAAAAGCAACAATTAAGACTTACTGCAAAATACCGTAACTCAATAAATAAATACATTGACATTTTGTAAATAGAATAATATAGAATCTTATCTAGGTAATAGAGACTTATTTTGATGATATAACTCTCGCGTAGGAAGCTATGGTAGTTCGAGTTCTGAACACTGAAATTTTCTTTAAAATTCATTGTAATTTTCATTTTATTGTAATGTAAAAAACACTTATACTCAATATAAAATCTTAAGAATAGCCTGTGCTATGTATAGGTATTTAAAAACATTTAAGTAAAATTTCAGGTGTATTGATGAATAATATTTTGAGATATTGTGTTTTGCTCTGATGAATAACGTAATTTTTAGAGACATTCCGGTCAGAGAAATTTAGGATCAAGTAACATTAAAACAGCTACAGCTTAACTTCTAAGTAGGATAGGAACAAAATTCAAACCGATTTTTTTTAAAAGATAGTAGATTGAATTTCAATAAGAAACCAAAAATAAAAATCAATATCTTTGCCAAAATTGTGTTTAGAAAATGTACTGTCACTTTAAATATTTTTTTCACTATCGTTTTAATTATCTTTTTAACATATGATGACCTATTTTTGTTTTGAGAAAAGGGCGTCAACAAAAATACATTGCATAAAATAAAGGATACTGGGTGTTATTTTCAAAAGAATGACATTATGTAACATTATGATTATGATAATAACTGATATATTTAGTTCGCTTACAGTACATTTACATTGCTAGGATATATTTAATATTTATGAAGACTAGAAACTTTAATCGTCAACTCCGCTCTCAACCAAAGATGAAGGCTTTTATATCCCGAATAAATCTTTCAAAAAAATGTTAGTACAAGTTCAAATGTACTTAGCAAAGCCAATTTCTCTTTTTAAATACTGTTTTTGTAAAATATTTGTATTCGAAATTTTTAATTCAATTTGTGTTAAAAATTATGAAGTCAACTTACATAAGTATCCGTGCACTTTAAAAATAGAATTAGTATTAACAAAAATGTATAAAATTCTAGATGTTTATTATTTCGTAAATACTAAACGAATTTTTTTTCTTATGTTTTAGAATAAGTTCAATTTCCCAATATAAAAATATTAAATTCTATTTCTTTAGCAAAATGGTTTTTAATGGAACTTTTAAAGATATATGAAACTTTCCCTTTTATTTTTTCATTTTCATATGTATTCCTTACATCTTAAGTATTGAAACAGTGAAGAATCCTAGGACTTAAATCTAAATGGAGTCAAAATTCTTACAACTTGTTGATATATATATATATATATATATATATATATTGATAGGGAGAGGAAGATAGATTAAAATATTAATAACTTAAATGGTTAGATTCAATAAGTTTCATGACTCTTGTCAATGAACTTCCACGTGTGCCCTCTTCGTCGCAGGGAGAATATCAAGATGACAGTCAATTTCATGCCAGCATGTCGGCATCCACAGCGGCTATTACGATCGTTATCCTGGCTTTTAGGTCATCAATGAATGACACATTCCTCCTGTAAATGATGTCCTTTACAAATCCCCAAAGAAAAAATTCTAGCGGCGTTATATCAGGTGATACGTGTGGCCTTGGAATTGGACCACCTCGACCAATCCATCTTCATGTAAAATGGTCATTCAAAGAACTACGAACGATGGTACCCCAATGAGGTGGTGCACTGTCTTGTTGCAAAAAGACATATCGATGACGCTCTTCGAGTTGTGAAAATACGAAATTTTTCAACATGTACGACAAACGTGTCTTTTCAGTAAAAAAGGCGTAATGCCGCTGCCGTACATTACGGCCGCGGTCTCCTTCGGTGAGTCCTTTTGTGACCCCCGGTATTCACCCGGCGGGGGGGTTCGGATCCTCATATGCACACATTGTGGCGATTTACTATGCCAGAAAGATTAAAGTAAACTTCGTCGGAAAACTTTAAGCGATTAAGGAATTCAGCAGCATCTTCTATCTTTCTTAGCACATCAATTGCAAAGGCCATCCTTCTAGACCTATCGTCTGGTTCCAAAGCTTGAACAATTTGAATTTCGTATGCATGCAGTCTTAATCTTTTCTTAATAGCCTTGTACACAGTCGAAATTGACATATTCAATTCTGTTGCTCCTGATCTCACAGATCTCCTAGGATTGAGTAAGAATGTCTCTCTGACACGCTCAACATCACTTGTGCTATCAAAATTACGGAACGCTTCTCATTTACGATAATTCCAGTTTGTAACAAATTCTTTTTCTACCTCAAGATACTGTTTCTGGATGATGGATCTTTTAGGTACACTCTTCTTTTATTTCTCTGTGTTTGCGTTATGGATTTCGTTTCGATGAATCACCCTAAGGTCTGAGCTTTCTCTCTTAAAGTATTTGAGCTTTATTATATCTAATATTTCTCTCTTAAAGTATCTTTTATTATATCTGAGCTTTCTCTCTTTCTCTACGCTGTTTATTTATACAATATAAATGAGCTTTAACAGGGTAAAAAAGAACTTTGTAACTGTAGTTTTTGTTTATTATTTTATTTATTAACGTTCACTTTGGACAGAACATCAATCAAATCTGTTAGTGCACATCTATTGTCTCTTTTCTCTAGGAAATAAAAAAAACTCATCAGATAGAGATTTAAAATTTTTATTTATTAAACATAGTGAAATGAAAATATCTAATCTATTTATGTACATCATATTCACCGTGTTTTAACCCAAGGTAGTCTGTGGTTAAGTAGCCAAACCCAAGTTATTGAAAACTACCTAGTTATTAAAACTTCTTGCAGTAAAATATATATTTTTAAGTTTCATCGGTTTGTAAGAATTTAACAATGTACCTGATACATTAGCATTAAAACCATGTGCAACAAGTAAGTTAAAAAAATGTTTGAAAATGAATGTTCAGTCACTGAAATAAATTACCAGATGAAAATGATTACTGAATAAAATTGAGGTGAAAATAGAATTATAATATTCTTGACTTTATACCGGCAATGTGTAAAAGAAAAAAAAAAAAAATATTATCCTAGACCCACCGATTTCATATTCTGGTCACAAATCATTGTTCCACTTCGTAGAGGACATCTGCTGAACTTTTGATCACGTTGTGGAATTTAATTGCGTTCATTTTTTTAAAATCATCCGGGATTTCGCCAATATAGTTATCACTGAACCTGGTTGAAAGGAAGTTGACACATTTATTCTTTTTTGCTATTTATGGAATGTTTATAACATTCTTTTATATCCTTAAGAGAGTTGTTTGCTCTTCCCTCTTATGTGGAGCTCCACGCATCGATTGGTGAGGTTACATATTTAGGCATGCCTATATTGCTAGGAAATTTTTTATAACATTTATTTATAATTTGTTGTTTAATTAACGCTTAGCGTCTCTGAGCTAGAAAGGGTTCTTTCTGCACTTGTTTACTTTGAATTTCACCATAAAAAAATAGCTTGACCCAAAGTATTATCTTCTAAAGAGTTGCTCACCTCCTCTGACTGATGTTAACTAAAGATTTTATTACCTGAGTCTCCTGTTCCCAGTGGTGTAGCTGGGTGGGATTATACCATGGCCAATGGCAATTCAGATATAGAGTGAGGCAGGGAACAGTCGAGTCGATTAATTCTGTCTGCAGCATCAAGCAATTGTCAATAGATCAGGTAACTTCTTTGTCATTGGGACTACAAAGGTACTTATGTAGAATTTTAAATCAATTGGACAAGTAAAAGAGGCTTAAAATTAAGTCTTAACTTAAACAAATACAGAAGCATATATGTTAAGTTAAATAAAAATTTGTCAAATATTTTATTCAAAATAAGAAAATAAACTTCCCGTTTTGAAATTCAAAACATACGTGGGCAGCCACGTGGTGACTGGCTGTGATCACGCAACATAAGCAGTTAGTGTATCCGTTTTGCTTTTTGAATCATTGTCCTTGAACAACCCATATACTTGATGCCGAGCAGTTGACATTTAATTTCTTTTAAGTTTGTGTTGTTTAGAACAGCGGTGCAGCGGTGATATTGTTTAATTTATGCTTTGATAAAGTTTCACATGTACCTAAATTTGTTAGTTATTGTAAACTCAAGTTAGTTATTGTAGACTTACGATTCGTCTAATATGTAGAAGTGTTAAGGTAAATGTTTTTTCTTAAGCCTTTTAATGGTTTTGCTATTTTATCCTCAGTAGAATGCCATTTATTCGTTTTAACACTTATTAACCTATAAGTAATTTAATTTTAAGCAAACGCAATGCATTCATGATATGATTATTTTTCATTTCTATGGGTGAGGACAATTTGTTGTTCGCACCGGCAGAAATTAGGGTGGTTGCAGAAATCCACGGTGCGCCACTGCCTATTCCTTCCTCTCTTCATCCAATAATACGTCTTCTAACAGCTTTTGAAATCTTATCATTTCTTCATCTTAAGACAAAGTAGACTGAACAGTTTGGAAACACTTGCACGAGAGCGCGCATGGCAAATACAGCTCTACAAAACTGAAAAATATTCGGTAAGCGCCGATTTCATGTAGTACCTATTGGATGTGTAATTGGAACTCTTTGGAGCTTTTATCTCCTATCAGTTCAGAAATATGAGTTCAACTTTGCATTTTTCTGAGGTGCCCAGTACAAAAAATAGAGTTATAAATTTAATTGATAAAGTGCAAAAAGTTAAGGAGAAATGTTTAACTAAAAGAAATCTGAAGTTAGATTATAAAATTTTATTGATATTTTATAAAATTTTCCATGAATTAGAGAAAAAACAACGGTGTTCTTAATTTTGGAAGCTATCTAGGGGGGTTGGGGATCGGATTAAATCGAGACGTCCAATCATGAGACAACAACGCTGGTGATGCTAGGAAATTAAATTTGAAGGGGGGATACCACAAAGCGTGGTGTGGTTCCACTCTCCAAGCTAAACTAGGAACTAGAGCATAAATTGTCATTGGGTGAGAGTGTAAAATCGGAACTTAGAATCAGTTTTATATTTTTCTGTGACAAGTAGAAAGATGGAAAAACTGATCAAATTCTTGTCGTAGAAGGCAAGGAAAGAGGCCCGCACGGTTTCGCGACAACCGATAGAAGAAAGATTAATTTTACGGGAGCAACTGCAGTAACTTATTAGGTCAAGCAAAATAGAAATAACTTTTAATTAATTATCACTCTTTTAAATAAGAAACACACCCTTTTCATTAATTAATTTCTTTGATATCTATCATATTCTATAAAAATTATTCTAAATGTTTTCTTCTTAATAATTATTACCTTTGTAACATTAAATGATAAGTTGAAATCTTGTCTTCTCCATTGAAATAAAATGCGATCAATATACCATCACCCTCCACATGAAATCGAATTATGCGTCAACGCTCAGGTTTCCGATGGTTATAAATTACCTAAACCAGATAAGGGGAGAGATAGTTCTTTCTTCTGACAATAAAAGAATGTTAGATCGATTGAATTAACACGACTTCCGATTGATTGTATTAATTCCTTTTTTTTAAAAAATGAAAAATTTTCTTTCAATGAAAACATTTGATGTAGGATTAGTTTTTATGTGTCAAATCAAAGCCCAAATGAGAATGATTTAATTTGAATGTTTGAAATTTTCACAAAGTGCATGATATTTTTTTCACATGCAATCAAAATTCGAATATGATAAAAATAATCTAACCCAATCGCAAAAAAAAAAAAGTTTGATCAATATAATGTTTGGCGACTATTACTTACATCTCAACCAAATAAAAATAATTAATTAATTGAAGAGCTTGATTAAATTAAAAAGCAATTCACCCGTTAAGTTCTGCAAAAAATTTACTAAGATTTATACTCTTAATAACAGAATGCCATTTGTGTATTAAAAACAAGTCAAAGAATTAACCACAACTTTGGCCCTTATTATAATGTTGTCTCAGATAGTATTTAATGTTATTTCCAGTACAGTTTCATGCAAAAGCTGTTTTAAAAATAGCTTAAAATAACTTCGATAAATCTCACAAAATAAAAATCCTAATAGTTGAAAATTTGCACTTAGCTACATTTTGATTCAGAAATCTTACATTCCGCAGTTTAGGAATCTGTATTTTCGTACTTCAAGAAAAAATAAATATTTAAGAACAAATTTAACTTATTTTATTCCAAAAATTTACAACTAAACTTGGTGTGTCCTCATCACTTGACCGAGGTTTGGAATTACGAGGTCCGATGCCGATAGCTCCTTGTGTTGTTTCTAGTGCGACGTTAATAAAACCGATCAATTACAACTAAACTTATTTTTGATTTAAGAAATGTTTAGATATTAATTTATCTTTTGTATCCGATTAATTATTTTGTTCCATTTTTGTAGAATTAAGAAGTAAAGACGAGTTTAATCACAATACTCGGAGGGGAGATCTTAGTTGAGTCCTTCCTTATAATCTGTTGTACAACTTGAATAACACAAGAAAGAAGTTTTCATTCCTGGATACTTTCCAAGAAGATTTCTTCTCATAACAGGGAAAGTATCACCATAGCAAGTTAAGTGACGAAAAAGCAATAGCAGGAATTATTTTAATTAGCGGTTGATGAAGAATATTGTAATAGCTACGAATATCAATTATTTTCTGCAGATAAATAAAGATTTAATTTCAAATAATAATTTTTTTTATATATTCACCTAATATTGACATATACTACATGCTATTATGACAAATTAATTTTAATCAATTTAGTAAGCAAATATTTTTTTAAAAAGTATTTAACGCTAAACATACCAACACTTAATACATATCTTTATCTACCATAGCTGGTCAAATGACCGGACTTTGTGTGTCCTGATTGAATGTATGAAATAAACAAATTAACTTTATTATAATTAAATAAAATTATATATTGACAATTTCTATTTCAAAGATAAAGAATAAGGCTTTCTAATTCATTGCTCACCATATTTTTACATATACAGGATGTCCCCATTGTACATTTTCCGCAAACATATTTTTCAAATTTTGATGGTTTCATTTTCCTTATAATATCCTATTTGATACGTCTTACGTTGATAAGAATCTGTAATAGAATTAGACAACGATCGTTTTGTATTTATTCTTTCTTTTGGTTGTTCACGGGCTTCTCGAAAATCGTTGGAAAGTTCTACTGTTAACTGGAGTAAAAAATCTTGTCTCGAGATATTTTCTCCTGTCATTTGCTTGTATAAAATCCAGGCATTTATGCCAGCTAAATCAAAAATATTGAAAAGTACTTGGAGTCACCATCTGTAAAGTATTTTACTGTATATTTCCTCGCCGTTTATAGGTCATGTCTACACCAAATTTAGTTTTATTGTAATGAACTGTATACAATACGTTGAATACGTATGTGCATTATAATTTCTGATCCAATAATCTTATAAAGTAATAAACTGCTTTCCTGGTCAAATGACCGGTTGTGATAGATAGCGGTATACAAATACTTCTCAAAATGAACAAAATACAAATAAAAAAATACTACGATATTAACTGTATATAATTTATAAAAAAAGTCACGAAGTCAAATGTGCAAAAGCGATTAGATGATATGCACATTTTCAATACAAATGTTCATAATCAGTCAAAAGACCGGTATGTTCAGTGTTAAATGAAATCCGACGAATGAATTAGAGATTTATTTATTTTCAAATTATTATTTAAGATCAAAGAAAGCAAATCAACAATTATTGCTTTTATCATAAAATAAATTAAATATTTTTACAGCTGTTTTATTTCTTCGAATAACAATATGGAATGGATTTGTTGGAAAATCGATATATATTTGGGTGGTGGCATTTGGTTCGTACATGCGAATTATTTGTTTCGAAGATGTATATTTCCGAATGTAAGCTGATCCATACAAATACCCGAAAGTGTGGTATTCACCATCTTCCATGGGTGTCGCGACTTATGAAATGAATGTGATATTAATTACAAAAATAAGTAGTCATTTTGAGTACTTTCTACATTAAGTACACTTAAAGCTGAGAGAATAGTGTTGTTCATTAATCATTGAAAATATATTTATTTGATAAGTAAGCAAATGTTATCAAACAATAAAAATCCGAGAAAGGGTTAACATAATTAAAAAAATAATAATAGACTTATAATTCCTGTTTCTTTTTTAGGTAAACAAAAATGAAAATATATGATTCCGAAAATTTTTAGAAAGAAAACATGAGCATGTAGTATTAGTGACATTGTTCGTAAAAGTATTTGGTTGTATTATTTGTAAGGATCGCTGTAGCCTAGTGGTCAAGATCGAGGACTCGCGGCCGCAGTTTTCGTTCAGTCGCGGGTTCGATCCTTGGCCGCCAAAGACATGCCATGTAGACGGGGCTGATGCAGGTTAAATCTGTTCAATGCTCGAAGTACTCCCGTTGGCGTGGGTTGGATATTAGGAGCGGTTCAGGTATCGTCCTCGTCACTTGACAGAGGTTCAAAATTACGAGGTTCGTCGCCAATAGCCCTCGTGTTGCTTCGAGTGCGACGTTAATAAAAACTTAATGCATATATATTATTTGTAATCCATTTCTTTGTGGCTATATATACTGCTAAAAAGTATTAAATAATTATAAGCATATTTGTGAAAAAATAGTTTCACACAAATTCTATAACTCTTTTTGCTTTCAACAAGTTATGGTGCGACATAAAAGATAGTTGAGAGGTAAAGATGTCAAGAAGCTTTGATGAGAATAAGATTGTTTGCTGTAATAATAATATGTATTATATATATATATAGCCATAATAATAATAATAATAATATATATATATATCTATATATAATAATATAATAATATGTATATATAATATATCTATTATATATATGTAATAATAATAATAATATCTCAATAATAATAATAATATATCTCTTCATATCTTATATGTTTATCTATATAATAATAATAATAATATGTATATGTATGTCTGTTGATGATGTGGTGTTATTGTGGTAGTGACAGTATTGTTATTGACGTAGTATTGTGTGTGTGTGTCGGAAAAAGCTTCAACAGTTTTATTTTGAAAAGATGTCGGAGCAAATGTATTTGAACAAGAATTTTTAGATTTCTTTCAAGAAAATTGCAGGTGGTCTGGTATTATTATTCGGCCCGTTACGAATAGCTTCAATCACTTTTAACAAAATACGTTCTGAATTTTTTTTCTCTTCTTTTTTCGGATGCTACATAATCTTTAAAACTATCTTGGAAAGCATTTTTTTCCACAACCATGTTCTTTGGCATTTTATATGCTAATGCTTCCAAAATATACTTTAGGTTTCTGAGGTTGAACGGTAAAGAGCTTTTTGCACTTTCGTAAAATACAATATTTTTTCTCCCTTCCATCTTTAAATAAAGTGGCACATTTTCCATTTATTTTGTTTTGGAAAATGAGATATTGGTATGAATGCTCTAGACTCTTACAAGAATCTAACTGAAAGGCTTTTTTTGCATTTTTAGCCAGTGAATTCTTATTGAAATTTTAAATACATCTATCGAAAAAAGTTTCTGTATTTAATTTATTTTGTAAAGTTTCATTCGACGAAGAGAGAAATAAAAAATTCATTTTCGATACATAATAAAAAAAAAAAGATTTCATGTTATCCGTTCTTGCAGTCCCTTATACACTATTTCTGAACATACAAGTAAAATGAAAGAAAATAATATTATTTAAAAAGATCCTTTACCCAGATCGTTATTTTCCAGAGATTGTAATTAGATTAGCGTCTTACGATAAACTTTGAACTGGTAGATTCGTCATAAAAGTTTTAAATCAAGGATAACATTAAACGAAGGGATTCGATAAGTCCTTGGAAAATCCAAGAGATGGTGCTCGTAACGTCGAAAATAGTTTGTTTTTAGTAAGCATCATAGCACACTAGACAAGATGTCTAAGTCTCAGTTACACCTATTCGTGTGTTCATTACGCCTTTAGCACCTCAAAAATTCTTTTTCGTAACTTTTCCGACCGATGAGACCATCTCCACCTATTTTGGAAATGATTCCCTGGAAGCAAACCAACGTTTTGATTTCTGCTTGTTTCCTGGTGTATAACGTTGAATCCATTTATCATCGACGTTGACAACTCGACGTGGCAGCAATCAAGTTTTGATTTAGCAACAAATAAATACCGAATGAAAACAAACTTATGAATCAATGTCAAATTCTTTTTTTGTTCCGTTTAACAGATGGCAACACCCACTGGTAATAATAATTAACCCCAATGATGTCATCTGTCTTCAAATATAAGTACTTCTCAACCAATCTCGAAGTTTTCACACTATGCACAATAAGTATCTGTGTGTAGATTGAACTTATATTAGTTCAGTGTGTTTATGTACAATTTTTACGACTCGTTTGGTGTTGGAAAAATATAAATCCGATTTACGACTATTTGACTTATGAGTTGTTACATGAGTTGACTTATGAGTTATGAGTTATGAGTTGACTTATGAATTAGACTTGGTTGGAAGTCAAGGAGACACTGCACTTTAATTCCTAAATACCTTACTTACTTCTTCTATGCTTCATTTTTATCAATTAACTAAATGCATAACTTTTTAATAAACCAGGCGAAGTGAGAATGGATGCAACAGTAAAGGCTAAGAACCTGGGAGAATGCACTCATCATACCATTCCACCCTTAATTTTCTAGGTTTATTTTCGAATTATGCGTGCTATTGTTGTTCGTGTGTAACTTATCGTTTTTAATAAAACTTTGTTCATGCTAAAGGTTACCTTTACTGAACCTAGCACGACACCTTCCCCCTAACAAGCATTAAAACTGGACAACATCTAGATGTACTCCAGTTTTAGTGCTTGTTAGGCGCCCCCAATTGTAACTACTCTTATTACCTTAACTTGCTATTGACTATCCCTGGACGTTCGAGGATGCCTCTGCTTCCTGGGACATTCAGTACCGTTACGAACCTACAGATTTACTCCAACGACTGAAAAGTGACATTGACAGAGGATTTGTAGGACACCAAGGAAGGCCTAAGCAATGAATCTCAAGACCTTAGTGGCTTTGGTTACAAATAGAAGGTTCTCGAAAATGTTTGAATTTTACCGATATTTCTATCAGAAGAGAAGTTCTGGAATTTTCCCTGTGATGTCACTCAAATGAATGGGGCGTTATTGATGCATCGAGATCTTGGGATAAAACAATATGTCGGAATCTGTCTTTGAAGTGCAGAGTATCACTTTGAGTACTTGTTCACGGTGTTAATAATTAAATTGGTGATCTGAATGTTATTTCAAGTGCTAGTACTGTTATTGTTAGTGATTTACTATCTGTTTGTGTTTCTGATTTGTACAAGAATTATCTTTGTTTTTGTTGTTGTTTTGTTAATTTGTACCAATGCTGTTTTCACTTATAATGCTAATATAAAGTGATTTCTTAAGAAAGGATTGCTGCATGCAAAAGAAACAGTTTAGACAGGCAAAGGACAGATAACACTAAAACAAAGTGAAAAGACAAATGAAATATTTGACTGCGTGGCAAAAAAAAAACAGACGAGCATATTACCACAGCAAAGGACAGAAACAGAATACAGTTTGAACAGTTGCTTGATTCGTGTAACATTTCAGAACTCATTTCCGCTACGCTTGTGAAAACAAACCTACTTAGGAACTAGGTTCTTTCTACTCTTACAAAAGAGAACACGATATTATCTTGTTCCCCAGTTACAAATAAAGCATAACTTGCCACAAAGTTTATCATAATCCCCACTAAACAGCTGTTATTTTACCTAAATAGAAATTTTAGCACTGACAAAAAAACGGGTAAGGGAAAATTCTTATTTATTTCGGCATCTACTGTTTCATTATTAATGAAAATTCTGTATGCAATGTCTAATGAAAAATATTATTCAAAAACATTTTTAAATCCATCCTTCAAATTTGAAATTCATATATATAACATCAGTAAGGTTACAGCGTTTAGAACAAAAAAAATCGTATCAATTTAAAATGTTGCACAGATATATTGAAAAATTAAGATATATCAGTCAAATTCGAAACATTTTTTAATTCATTTAACGTTTTCATTCTTTATGGGGGAAAAAACATTTTAATAATCTTTCAAAAAAAAATTATATTTTATTAAATATTATGTTCCATTATTATTAATAAATGTACTGGAATATTTATTAAATAAATATCCCACTATATTTATTATATTCCACTAAAAATTCATCGAATTTCTTAATTCACATTGATTCGTTTCTCAAAAAAACAATTTCAGAAATTCGATTCCGCTATTTTTTTACACAGACAATTTTTATTCCTATCACACACAAAAAAAAATGAATTACTCTTTACTTTTACTGATAAGAATATGCATTGAAACGGTTTTCCTGAAAGGGTTGCAAATAATATCAATCATTCCAACAACCAAAACAAATCAATCTTGGTACTTATATTGCAAATCCTTTTTGGTCTTTTGGGAAATCAGTTTCCTGACAGTCTTGTAGAAAGCTTTCAACGCCACCCGAGCCTAAAAAGCTTTTTGACTTCCTGTAGGATTTGGGTCGACGAAACCATTTCCGTTGCGAAAAAAAAAGACCTGACAGAAGACGTCCCTATTGCTGTCAGTTGCCAATTCTCGGGGTTCTTTCCGGTGAGAGCAGGGGTTTTAAGCAGTTTTATTTCTTTTTATTTGACAGCATTTTAAAATGACGATCGATTTTCGACGCACAATATTCTTTGCAAGCGTATTTTCTACGGTAAATTTGCGTTTGCGAGTATGTTAGCATATTACAATTTATTAATTTAAATTATTTAATAGAAAAAAATGTGTTTGTTAAAATTAATAAGTTTGAAAATATATATGACTAGCTGATACCTGCCCGCTTCGCTGGGAAGACGATAATATTATATTTTGGAACCTATACGTGAAATATCAAGAAAATTTTCAATTTTTAAACGATAATGATAAACTAAATTTTAAATTTTAAGAAATTGATTGTCTGTCATAATGGTTATCCATGACTTTCAAATATATAAGAAAAATAAAATGTTTTAGTAAAAAGTCACCCCATATATATATAATATGGATAAAATTCATTCCACCGTATACATGTTACACCTAGTATTGCCAAATGTACAGCCTTTTGTCAGAAGATTCATCATGTGCTTAGCTTTCAAATGAAATAACCTCGCAATGACATCTAGTCTATCATAAGACTTTTGTCTTTACCTCAAGAGATCTTTGATTTCTGACCATTTAGGATTGCAAGCGACTGCAATCCTAAAAAAGAAAGTCGTACAAGTCGGGACGTCCAAAATGTATTACGTATGTCATAGAGTCTTGAGTTCCTTCATACATGTAGAGAGGTCCTCCAGTAAACGAAGATTGTCTTGCGTGAGCGCTACTCCGTAAAAATTCGCTATTTTAGTATTTTTCGAAATCCCGCTAAGCGTTGGAGCTAAACTACACGTTCACCAACTGTGGGATTCCAAACTCATTTATTTCTATCGCTAAATATGTACGTTTCCTATTTTCGACATGTTCGAAATTTCTCATAGAGTCCCTTCGCCAAATTCTTGCCAATCCTCCATCAGCGCTTTAATATTAAATTATTTGGTATTTTTCCATTCCGCACGCGCAAATCTCACCAAGTAAACTTGATTGGTGACAATACACAGTATACATAAAAAAAAAAAAAAAAAATTCCGTTTGGCGTCGGTCATACCATTTTTAGGCGATAAAGTCGCCAAAAATTACTCAACCATTGGATAAGAGTAGATTAACGGAGGGAAATTACATTTTGGATAAGACTTCCGTCAAATCCCTTCTTAGTGAGCGTCTAACATCTCAAAATGAGTAACTATACCAAATTTCAAGTCAATCGGTTGAATACTCTTAGAGATCTCGTGATGAGTCAGTCAGTGGTATTTCGCTTATAATGTTATATATGGTTATATTATATATGTAATATATATATAGATTATTCTTTGTTCCGCCATAGAAATATGTATAAGAAGTTCAGCTGAAACATTTCCGAATTTACGTGAAGAGGGCAGCCCTAAGAAAATAAATAAAAGCAAAGGGTTATAGTAGAGCATTTGCGATTTTGAATGCGCAGTATTTGTTTCACAATCATTTGCGCGAGTCGATGTGAGTGTTTTTGTGAAAATGGGAAAAAATCGAGTATCGAGCTGTCATTTAATGGTTGTTTTCAACGCATTCGAACAAAACCGTGTTCGAATGAATATTTCCAATGTTACGTTGGCGCAGTTTTGGCGCTGATTTATTACTGTAGATGAAACTATGATACACCACTATAGGCTTGAAACAAAAATAGAGTCAAATCAGTGAACTGCGAAAGGGGGATTGGCTCTGAAAAAACCGTTTTTTTTTCTTCGGCTAATTATGGAGTTATCTGAATTGATTATCTTCAAATGGAAGAAACCATTACAGAAGCATGCTATGCATCACTACTTGACAAGATGAAGGCAGAAATTAAGGAAAAATGGCCTATGAAAAATGTTAATTATGTTTGTTAAACTATTGACTATATCATTAACCTTTAAGATGTCTGTAACGTTAAATAACGAAGGGCAGTAGCTACAAAGAAAGTAAAACAAACAGAGAACAAACGTAACCGAAAAAAAAATTATAAAGCTAAAGTTCTTTTTCATTCATTCATTTTTTTTATTGCATGAAAATCTGCAGATGTATCGAAGCCAAGATAAGAAAGTGCTCATATTACGTAAAAGAATGAATAAATATTCCTAAGGAAAACGAGAAGTACATTTGCATAAATTAAATGGCCTTACCTATCTTCTGAATTCTTTTAAGACTCCTGGTTTGCGATGTATACAAATGATTACATTGATTTATTTTATCTAGTTATAGAGTCTTCGAAAGGAAATGGATTCTTGTTTGTGTTAAATTTCTTTCATAAGAAAATCTTTTATTTTTATTATATTTTTTGACATATTTCTCGATGTTTTAAATGTTGCACTTTTAGTATTTTACAACGTTTTTTATATATTTCACTTGGTGTGTGTATCCGTGTATCTGTATGTCATCAAATTTTCGATCGTTAATTTAACCAATTTTCCATCAAGCTAGAGCTCTGAAACTTTTCGAATCGTTCTTCCTCGCCTAACAATGCAATATTTAGACAAGTTTTAACTAATATTTCAATAATTTTTTTAATAATGCATTACAACCCAACCACTTGGCGCGATTTCAAAAATTGCCAAACATGGCGATTTTTTTTGGCTGCACGTTAAGTCCGAAAACGGACCAGGGTAGCCACATTTGGCAAAATACCGCCAAATAATTCTTCTCTCCAAGGGTGGTTGGGCTAAACCACATTCCAACCATTTAATTTACCGGATAAATTAATTCATTTTAGTTAGTTTTAAAGTTTTTATGTATTTCACTTGGTGTGTGTCTGTCTCAGTCTTGGTGTGTGTCAAAATTTGATGACACACTAATACTAGTGTGTCATCAAATTTTCGATCGTTAATTTAACCAACTTTCCATCAAGCTAGAGCTCTGAAACTTTGGGAATCGTTCTTCTTTGCCTAATATTACAATATTTAGACAAGTTTTAACTAATATTTCAATATTTTTTTTAATAAACTCTGCCACCATATAAAAACGATGTTTTTAAAAACATTGGTTTTTATATGGAATTATTACTCTCTAAAATTCCCTCTCATATTATGAAAAAAATGCATTTTATTGCCTAACAAAATGCATTTAGGAAGGATTGGTATAATTCAAATTTATTTAAAACCTTATTGTTTGGCGCAGTTAAGTCAGTTTGGCTCTTACGCCGTAAATTTGTTTGTTGCAAACCCAAATTTTCATACTATATTCAGCTAGAAAACCCCTTTATCTTATACACACACACACACACACACACACACACATATATATATGTATATATATATATGTATATATATATATATATATATATATATATATATATATATATATATGTATATATATATATGTATATATATATATATATATATATATATATATATATATATATATACTAGCTGATACCCGCCCGCTTCGCTGGGCAGACGATAATATTATATTTTGGAACCTATACATAAAATATCAAGAAAATTGGAGCATTGAAACGACCTTTGTGTTCTCCGGATGGTTTTTTATCGGAATTAATTATAACCTTGAACTCCTTTTGGTCTTTAGGAACTGAATCAACTGCAGCTTTGAAATCGTGAATATACCTGTTATGCTCATGTAGCGCCTTTTGTAATTGGCTAATTCTGGCTTAACACCTGGGAAAATACCACAATGTTCATCATCACAGAGAAAGTAAAGCTGAAGAAAAGATGGTTGTTGAGGAGGCTCAGCCAATAGGCTACCTATCCTGTGGTATACCTGCCCGTGGACTTTAAATGTTGGCATAAAATTTCTTTCCATCAATTCTTTTGCTCCGAATGACGTCATCTGAAAACATCCATTACACTAACGAATTGTAGAAAGAAAATGTTCTGAAAGCTGATCCTTATGGCTAAGAAGACTTTTCAAAGGTTCAGGGAAGGATCTAATAACAGGAAGCAGGACTTGACCACCACTGCAGCAAATTCCTGGAGGTTCTTCTATCCATTTTAAAGCACGGCACCTCGAACAGGGCAAACGTTTTCCGATACTGATAATTTTATCATTTGAATAGTCAATATATATTTCATATTTAAAGCCAGACAAATTTTTGGAAGTCCATGGCGCTAATTTAACTTTTGATCTTTTTTCATTGTATTTAATTACAGCTGCCTGATTCCCTTGGGGGTTATTAGAAAAGTATTTTCTTACGCTCTATGCACTTCAGGATGACTTTGAGTATATTTTGTAGCAGCTTGTCTTACTTTATATCTAATTGAATTTGTGAATTTTTTTTCTTTTTTTTTTTACCTTTATTTAGTTGATGAGATATTACATCATTAATAATGTATTCACTTGAACTTGAAAAATCAATGTTAGATATTGGTTGAGTCTTTGAAACTAACACAGACACATTTTCTTGAGGCTGAAACACTAAAGATGACTCATTTTCTTCATTATTTTTCACATTATCATAACCAGGATTAACTTTACTTCTGTTTGTTAATCCAACTATTTAAATATAAACATCAAAATGACTATTTAACAAAATGACAAAAAAAACTATTTAAATATAAGCATCAAAATGTTACAGTTTCCCGTAAAACGTAATTCCCCCCCTCCACCTGAATTGTTACCCCAACAGAAGCTATAAGGCCTTGATACACTTCGAAATGATAGGGAAATAGCTCTACCACCGCCATAATTTCGCAAATAGATCCATACGTGTTTGGTTTACACTTTTCGGTAAAATATAAATCGTTAGTATTATAAGAGGCGCCAGATAGCATTTGAATGCAGCATTTAAACCGATCCCAGTTGTTAAACACGTGAGAAACAATATTTCTCATTTTATACGCCATCGATATGTCACCAAACACCAGCAAAGATAGAGATGAAAATAAACATGCTCCTTTGCCAAGAATTTTAAAAACTTTGAAAGGAGTAGGTATTCCATCTATCCAAATATATTGAACATCCATTATTAAAAATTATAACTGAAAAGTAAATATTAAAAATCAATTTGCATTAACCTACAATGAAATACTTCTCTAGTTAAAAAATATAACCGAAATTAATTTTTAAATATCAAATTATTTAAAAATTCAACAAAAAATACTAACAAAAAATAAAGTATAGTAAAAATTTTTAGCAAAAAGTCACCCGTATTACGTTATCCTTTTTGCAAAGGGATAACTCTATTACGCTGGCAGCATATCTGGAACTGCAATTGAATAAGACAGAATAGCTCTTAAAAAATCATAGCATTAAAAATAATTCTGTATTCTGAAAACGATATAATATCCAGCCATTTTAAAAAATCAAAAAATTTTATTTCCGAGAAACCAAAAGCTAAAAATTGCCAAAATACAGAAACAAACTTTTGCATAATATTTACATTAGGTTACAGCTAATGCATGCATCAAAATAAATATTTTGATAGCTACTTATTTTTTTTTATCAATGACATGAATAACATACTGTTATTATTCATTTGTTAAAAGCCAACTTCAATAACTTAGTTAGATAGCGTTTAGATTTACAAATGTAATTTATCAATCATTATTAATAATAAAATACTTTTCTCATAAATTTGAAACTTACGTCTAGGTTCCACAACAATAAAAAATTATCGTTTGCTCAGCAAAACGGACAGAAATCAGCTGGGGTTACCATAGTATAGCTATTTAAAATTCACAATGCAAGGTCATTGAAATGCTTCGACTTGGCGGTGGAAGATATTTGGTGATAAATCTCTAAATGTTGGAATTTCGGGGCTCAACATTTACATTATATATGACAAACCTACAATGCATCCTATTCAGTGGATTGTCTTGGGTATGCGCTACTCCGTAAGAAGTCGAAATTTTAGTATTTTTCTAAATCTCGCTCTTGCCAATCCACCATCAGCGCCTCAATATTAAATTATTTCCATTTCGCACGCGCAAATCCCGCCAATAAACTTAATTGGTAGCAATGCACAGAATACATATAAAAAAAATATATTCCGTTTGGCGTCGGTCATGTCATTTTTGGCGACTTTATCGCCAAAAATGACATAATTTATGGATAAGAAAAGATTAACGGATGAAAATCACATTTTGGATAAGAATTCAGTGAAATCCGTTCTTAGTGAGTGTCTACGTCGCAAAATGAGTAACTATACCAAATTTCAAGTCAATCGGTTGTATAGTTTTAGAGATATCGTGATGAGTCAGTCAATGGTATTTCGCTTATATATATAATAAAAATTAACCATTTTTAATAATTTAATTCAAAGAAATATGATAGTTTAATCAGTTATTAGTAGTAACACATAATATTCGTAAACACACAATATTCCATTCCAAGATATGGAACACTGCTAATTATATAATTTCCATTTTTCTAAATTTTCTTTTTCTATCGCCAGGCATAGTTTTAAATTGTTTGATTCTTTGATAGTTTGTTTTGAATTGTGCTGTTTCATGATTTCAAAATTTTGATTGATTGACTATTTACTTAAAAACTTTTATTTCATTTGCTTGGATATTACATAATTCGATTCTTCGTTATTTCCTTAAATACTTAGTGTTTTTGTCTAAGTATTGTTTTGCTTCAGTTTTGGATATTCTTAGACTGTTTCATGTTTGTGAAATGTTCGATTTGTGTTTTGTTTACATATATACAAGTTGTTTAAAAATACTTTTCAAATTCATCTAGTAAAAAAAAATACTGTAGAACAAGTCCAAATAAGACAACATTAACAAAATGATATACACACGAGTCTAGAATGATATATTTGTAACTTTTTAATTTCTTCACCCAATTTTAGTACTTCTTATTATATCTGGCTGGTACATGTATCCTCCATCTACTGCCCTTTTCCATTTTGTTATAGTCTCTAATCCTTTCCATTCATACAAGCCAATGTATTACTTGTCCAGTGGCGTTCTCCCCACAGGGGTTTAAATCCTATATTTCCTTCAAAGTCAGAACGAAAGTAATTCTCTTTAAATCACTGTTACATTTGAGGGCAGATAAAGTCGGATTTAATAACTCTTCCTTGCTGAACCTCGTCTCGAGGCGATCGCCACCTTAATGATTTCCCAAAACACAAAAGACATACGGGAACAACATAAACTAATGCATCAGAATAAAGGTTGCTAGTTGCTTTAAGTACGACAATAATTTCAAAACAGTCCGGTTACAAATATTAAATTTATAGACATAGAAACTTGAGAGGGCAAATTAACTCTCTCTTATGTCAAAAGATCAATACCCAAAGAAGCTCATTATGTGTTGGCATTTATGTCTGTTCATGAAAGAGGGTGGTCTGAAAGGTTTCCGACTATAACGGAAAGAGAAACAGAAGCACTTGTCAATAAAAGATAGGGAATGAAGCTGAGCATCTTTTGACAGGTACTCACCAGAATTTTGGCAAGTCTTATTACACTGGCGTGTAAAAAGTTGCTCATCCCGCAAGATAAGTCGGATCAAATTGTTCTCCCGAGCTAATTCTAAATACCTATTATTTACGATATATTGAGTCAAAGTTTACATATTTTGGTGCTACTGTAGAAGTGAGAGATACTATATCTATGGTGTTACTATAGAAGCTTTATTTTTCGTCAAACCCGTTACATTCAATCTCTTAAATTTGAATCTTCTTGTGCTACATAATAACAAGTTTTCGTTTTTACTTCTTAAAAATATTCATGTCAAATCAAATAATCTGTAATGTAGAAATTATTTCACATAATGAGTCCCATTTATGAAAGAAAACATACATTCTGTACATTTCATAATATTGCCGATATTTGTTTTAAGACATAAAGTATAAGAAATTGCGCAAAACCAAGGAAAACAATGAAAGTTATACACGATTTACTCAGTACACTGTACTATGTAGGAAATTTATTTAAATTTTTCCCTTCCTCAATGAGTAGAAAGCGTTTTACGTCTAGGATATAAGTGAAACACACACACAAAAGCTACTAATCAAAAGATAAATTTTATAGAACTTTTATTTCAACCGTAAAAACTAAATTAATGTAAAAGGAATCCCAGACGAACCATAAAAAATTTTAGACTTTAAAAAGGGAAATTAAATTAAAACAAAAAAATGCAATTTCCTGTACCAAAGTTCGCTCTTCTATAAATTTAATAAAACTGAAATTATAAAATAAGAATGTACAAATATTGCAAAAAACATCCAAAATAATTTTAAAAAATTGTAAAAAAGATGACATTTGCTTATTTAAAACATTTAAGGTTTTAATTACTGGTATATTAGTGATATGTTTTCATTTTTTTTTTTACTTGAATTTGAGAAATTACATTCAACGTGGTTTTCATTAAATATTTCTCCTTTCAAATAGGGAAAATGTATGTAATTTAATTGAAATTAAAAAAATTCTACAGTTTACGTATATCTAAAAAAAATTGAGGTGATTGAAGCTTATTAAACTACAACGTCCAATGTTATACCATCCCGTATGCAAGATACAGGCTTCAACATTTTTGTTTTATATATATAAACGCAATAAACAATAGTTTGAGAATCATCGTTTATTTTTATTTGGTAAACTTAAGAAAATTTCATCTTTCCGATAAACCATAGAACAACACCTGCACTCATCTTTTAATAAAAAAATTTAAATCATAGAAAGGTCACCTTTAACGCGAATCTGTTTTATATAAGCTCATTATAAGTTCAGAATGCTTAAAAATATAAAATGGTGCAGTTGAAATAATGTTTAAGTGTTGAGCATTAGGAAATTACTATCATCGTTAATGTGACTTTCATTACGATCGCATTCGAGAATCCTATAAACATTTTTTTCTGCGTCAAAAGCGCGCTTCTAAAATGAATGTAGTGTGACGGGTTTAATTCGAAATAAAAATTCTACATTCTTTAAATTTTAATTTATTACTACACGACGTCACAGAACAGCACAATATAAGTCGGATATTACATAACACAAAACATATCACAAACGCTCAACACAAGAGCTTCGAAGAAAACATCACAGTTCCACACCCAAAGTTCAACTTGTTCCAACGGATCGTATTCATCCGCGCCAATCTTCGGAACTCTTTTCTTCCAGTCGACCGTATCACAGCATTACTGAGAAACGACTCTATGCTGCCATCTATATTGAGAATGGTTAATTAAGCGATTGAAGTCTTTACAGTAGCCAGTCACCCACTGCTCTATTGCATGGGAGAGCAGCGTTGCCCGAGGAACACCACTTGAAGGTCGGCTACCGGTTGTCCCTCGAGGGCTGCCCTTCCTCTTCACGCGCCTGTTACTACTCTTCTGGACAGGCCCGGGGAAGTCTTACGACAACCCCTTCACTCAGATGCCTCTCAGAAGTGGGTCATTTGGTCTTTATCCCTCCATGGTCATGAAATGATTGGGGGACCTTGCCAGGTCCCCCAATCATTTCATGCTTTCGCGTACATATATCCATACGTATATCCCTACTAAAATTGTTCCATTCCTTTATAGTTTTATCATTGTTAACATTGAGTTCGGTTTTAATCATTTTGCTATTAGTTTCATACACCCACATCCATGTAAAAATTAAAATATCTATCATACTCAAATGACTCTCCTCAAACCACGATCCTTTTCTGATGGAGCGTTTTATGTGGTGAGCATTTGAACCTTTTACACGACAAATCCATTCAAAGCCGCCTGATCGATCTTTACGTTCGACCAGACATATCTTTCGCATAAACAGGACATTTATACCGATTACTAATTAAACCTTCATTCATACACCAGTGAATCAGTGCTTTTTCCCCATTGTTATTCAAATCGTACAGAAACTTAAGATTTATCTAACTTACCGAAGTCATTTTCAATACCAGAAGCAAAATTAACCTGACCTGCCGATATCCAACGTAGAACTAACTGACCTCTGAAATTACGTATATCGTTGAACATTCAGAAATAACGTTAAAATCTAAACCAATCAGAATCACGATTGGGTTTCGGTTGAACATTCAAAAATAACGCTGAAATCTAAGCCAATCAGAATCACGATTGGGTTTCCAAAAAAACTATAAACGTATCCATAAATAAAACAACATCGCCCAGCTTGGCGATAACAACTTGGCGAGAATCAAGGGGCACCCACAAATTAGGCTAACCACAAAATCTTTAGTTGATTACTTTGACGAAGCTACTTGACGCGGAAATTTTTTTTTCGTGTTGAATTATCGCTAAATTGGTAACCTTTCGCTCTTTTAGTAACTGAGTAAATTCCTCTTTGAAACACGAAGCCTTGTTTTTAGCGTTCATGGATAAGTCAGATTTTTAAAAAAAAAACAGATTTTGGTTTGATTTTAAAAATTATCGAAGGGGCTTCTCTAAACCAAGTCTTTACCAAACCCGGTAACATTTTTCTTTGAAAGCCGATTGAAAAACATCCAGAAACACAGTTATTGCATCAAAAACACTTATGGTGATTACAAATAGTTTTTATTGAAATGTATCAAAAAAAAAAGCTACACACTAGGAGGAACTAGAGAGAGGACGCGTTTTAAGTATAACCTTATCAGAAGCAGGGCTTACTTTTGGTCTTGTACGGATTTTGCGCCGGATGGACTCATAGTAAGTCAAAGGAATCACCTCTTTCGTTGCAGGACGTTTCTGCGTAACCTACAAAGACGAGTTTTTCTTAACGTCTACGGGGAAACCAACCTAATTCTTTTTGGGAGTAGTCCTTTTCACCTGAAAGGAAGTGTTGGGAATAACGGGTTTGCTTTCTTCGATAGGGGCTGCTAGAGTCGAGGTATGGGGGAAAGTAATGTACAATCCTATTTTAGCTTCCTTCTTGGCGAGTTTTCAAAAATCACGCTAAATTGGCATCAAAATCGGGTTTTTCACCACAGCGAAGAGAAAACATGGTAGCCATATTTGGCAAAATATCGCCACCAGAAAAAATACCAGACTCGCCAAGCCAGCTAAAATAGGATCCAACCAAAGTAATGTTATTAATTGCTTCACTTGCTTTAGATTTCTTGGCGTTTCTAACCTGTGGAATTTTTTCCCAGTCCATGGGTTCGTCGAGCTCGCAGCATTCCCACTCCATATCCTTCACGTCGACTTCTGTGCTCTCTCATTCCATGGATAAGTTATCTGCGATGAAAGACTCGGCAAAAGTTAGAAAAGCATCCATCTTCTATAGTCAAATAAAAAGATATAAATTGCAGCGCTTATTACCGCTACAAAATCAGAATAAAACCATAGGAAATGTGAGGTATCGATGTAAGCTTTATGACTTATGATGGTAAAAGCCTATTTTGATGGGGGCTTTGGCGATTTTTTTTTTTTTAATTACGCCAAAATGGCGCCAAAGCGCGAATTTTGAAAATCGTTTGAAGGTCGAAACGGCAAAAAACATGGCTTCCGTGAGGGGAGAATTTTTCTTGGAACAAGGGTTGGAAGGAGGGGGGGAAAGAAGTTCCGTTCGGACGAAAGGGGAAATCGGAAAGGAAGGTGAATGAACCGAAACGCTTTTTTTTCCGAGAATTTGTCGAAATGAAGCTATTGCGGATGGAAATATATGACGAATGGAAGACATAAAAGAAAAAAAAATTTTCGAGGGATAAAAAGGATTTTTTTTAAGCATCGGTAATAATAAAGAAAGCTACGAAAATCGTAGAAATTGTTATTTTTAAACAAAAAAAGAGAAAAATTTTCTGAAAAAGAAATCTGAATGAAGGATAGCTAAAGAAAACGAAATCAGGCCAATTTTCATTTAAAATTAAGAAGGGAAACTGGGTTTTTGAACGTTACAACCATCGCAGATGGACAAGAAATTAAGGAAAAATCGCTTACCTCATTTTGAAGGAACTCCTTCATCACCAGGTGGGTATATAGTGACGATAGCTTGCAGAAAAGCGTTAAATGACTCGCTGTTGATGTCATGATGATGCTTTCGCCGCCATATGTATTCAGCCAGATAATTGTCGAACTGGTCATCTACCTGGCGATTGTGGCACCGGAAAGATCTTTTTATGGCCGACCAAGTTTCCTCGATCGAATTGGTATGAGTTCCGGTTTCGAGGTCCTTAAAGGTGAGACTGTGGTTGACCTTTAAGTGAATGAACCCCTCATCTGAAAGGCAGTCATAGGCCTTCCAGCAGTCGGAAACAATAACGGACCCTGGGAGCACCCACTCCTTTATAACGGCCAGTAACTCTTCTTTCGTCCTGAAGTCCACGACTGTAAAAAACATTCATTCGTCCCTCTCGCAACACCACCAAACACCCATGTACCCTTCACAGGCTTACCCCTTCCATACTTCATTTTACCAAACTTTGATTCATCTATTTCAACAACGACACCCTCACCACCGAGTTTCACACTTTCATCCATCACATTCATCAAACACACTACACAACAAAAACTGTACCAATCGCTCACCGTGTTCCTATTGATTTGTAATTCATCCGCAGTCACCTTATTCATCGCCTTGCAGAACCACATTCGCGTCACAAGCAAAATCTCAGTCATACTTAAATGGCTACTTTCAAACCAACTTCCACACCGGACCGATTTCTTTTTCTTGTGCTCCTGGCCCTGACCACGTTTACGACATAATCATACATAACCATCATTCAAAGACTTACATTCCGTTAATTTCATTTGGTCACCACACACACAACAATTAATCGTTTTAACAATGAAACCCTCTTTCATATACCATTCAAGAACAGCTTTCATACCTTGGAACTCCAGAAAGTTGAAGAATGCAGTAGTGGAAACTTGAAATCTGTACATATTGGATACAAATCTGGATACAAAGCGATGTAGAAAAACTGTGGAAGCGTAAGAAACTGTAAATAATAGAAAAAATTAAAATAATTTAGCGGAAGCTATTTTGAAATTATCACATATAATTATTCAAATGATCTAAATAAGATCTCCAGATGAATGAAAAAACTCTAATAAAAATAACGTACAAAACTCTTTTTAAGTTTTTTATCAACTAATAGAACAACATTTTAAGGTGAAAATGCAGCTTAGCGTAACCACTTGGCGAGATTTGAAAAATCGCCAAATGTGGCGATTTTTATGGCGGATTGACTCATCGAAAAACAACGTTGCCACACACACACACTAAAATGAAAACTTAAACAAAAACCAAACTATATGAAAATCGTTTGCGATACGATACACAAACCAAGCGTGGGCGTAATGCGCGGGAGTAAAGGATGTAACGGAAAAAACAGTCCCTTTTTATAGATTCACTAAGGTTACCAGAAAAAAATTACATGGTAACTATATTTGGCGACTTATCGCCAAAAAAGTTCTAGCGCGCCAGGCCCCATCCAAATAAGAACTAACTGACTTCTGTTCTCTGTCATCCCATGGGAAAGTTATCTGCGATGAAAGACCCGACAAAAGTTAGAAAAGCATCCATCATCTATAGTCAAATAAATAGATATAAATTGAAGCGCTTATTACCGCTACAAAATCAGAATAAAACCATAGGAAATGTGAGATATCGATGCAAACTATATGACTTATGATCCCCAGGAGTAAATCTTTAGCTTTTTTTGGCGATTTTTTGGAGAATCACTTGACACGACCTCACTTCGCAAAATCTGAAGCCAAACTGCTTCAATTATCACGTTGCTTGACCTTTAACCAATCAAATTGAAGTAATTTTAAGTGAAAGTTAAAGTTTTTAAAAATTGAGGGAGTTGAGTCGATTCAAGGAAATCTATTCTAATTTTTATATTGGTATTAAACTAATTGTCTTTTTAGTACTTTTGCACAATATTGAATACAATATTATTTTGTTGGGTAAAGATTCGTTAAATTTTACAAAAAAAAAATTCCACCTCGATAAAATTATACGTAATAGTTTGATCTTTTGTAAAGCTTTATTGAAGAGTAAATTTCTGTGCATTTTTTTAAAGTTACATAATGTGGCAACAATTATGTGTTTTTTTTTGGTAAATATTTGTTGTATTTGCATCGGCACTTAGTAAAACAATATATTAATTTAGAACTTCCTTTAAAGGCTTGATGCTCAGATTCTTTGACCCGTAAAATATGATCTAGCGTTTTTAGGCAAATAAAATAACTCAAAAGAAGGATTATTCTCACTGAAATACAAATAACATTAAATTTTATTCGCTCGTCTTCATAAATTCCAACTACAAATACAGCGAGCCGACGAATCTACCGAAATTCTATTTTAACAAGTTGAGTAGTTCGCAGCTTCTTCTCGTGGAGCGACGCTCCCACCTTTTGAGTTTGAAAATTCAAAACTTAAAACTAAATTAAAGATCAGTTTTAATCTCTCGTCCCAATCTGGTTTTTTTGTTCAGTACAAGCATAAGTCTCGGAATCTTCATCTCCCAACTTTGCTTTGTTAAGATTGCTCTTCATTCCCAAATCATTATAAATGTCCTTAGTACCTGTATCATTTAAGGATGTACTAGGGGGAGGAACTCCTTTATAAGCATAAACTAGATTGTCAAAATGTCTGCGATCTGGAGACGGATTTGGATCAGCAGCATACGTTTCGTATGCTAGTTCGTCTTTTAATCTTTTCAAATGCCTTCTGTAGTAGAGTGTAACTAAAATTAAGGCAATTAGTAAAACAATTGCTAAAGTAACTCCTCCAACTACTCCAGCACTAGTAGATGAATTGTCATCATCCATTTTTTTAACACTTTGACCCATCAAACGTATTTCAGAATTATCTCCTCCATAACCACATTTACAAATGCATCCAGATATAGAATTACAAATGTAATTCTCATTTTTACATTGACGCTGTTGCATGCAATGATCACCATAATAACCTTCTAGGTACACTTGTGTACATCGAGGGCACATCCAACCAGGGGAACAACAACAGACACCATCATTACTACGACAGTATCCTCCATTCAAACAACTGCAATTTTCCTTGCAGAGTAAGGCAAATGTTTCATTTGGACAAGGTATACTGCAATCGTCTCCCTTCTACCCTAGAGGACACTGACACTTCCCAGTTGAAGGATTACACTTTCCATAATTCTTACATTTGCATAGAGATTTACACCGCAGTCCAGAGTGACCAGAAAGACAAGTTTCATTACAGCTTAGACCTGTAAATCCTGGATGACAATTGCAAAGACTAGTAACATGGTGACAGGTACCATTGTCGTTAACATAGATTGGAGAGGTTTCTGAACAGTTATAACCAAAATATCCAGCAGAGTATATTTGACCACAGTTCTTTCCCATCCAGACTCTCTCACATAAGCATAGACCATTGATAATATCACAGGAAGAATTATTCTTGCAATCACATATGTTGCCACATTCTGGCCTGCATTGGCCTCGTTCACACTGGCTATCACATCTAATGCCATTCCATCCCTTGTGACAATGGCATTGTCCAGTAACATGGTCATAACTGTCAGCATAATTCCAATCACAGTCACATTTCTGAGAACAATCTAGTCCATATGGGCCATGCTTTACAGATTCTCTCTATGGGTCACCTCTGATATCGGCTATTACACCATATTTCCACATTCGAAATCTGTTTAAAATGAATGGTATAAGTTCTACAAGGTTTGGACCTTTCACTATGCAGTCATTTAAAGACGGACTTCCTTTGATTTTTGCAGAACCATCAAATACTGGTCTGATCTTTGTCGTAGACATCTCTTTTAATACAGGTCAATGAGGAAGATAGTGGCAGTACAAGTTATCTAGAGATTCAATATTAATTTCTTCAACTACGCCTTCTTTCCTCCAATCCTCAAAAACATTATCATAATCCTGAACAAAATTAAGTGCCTTGATTCTGTCCACTGAATTTTTCAATCTTTTTTCAGACAAACTTTTGTTGGAAGGCAATGTAGGATGATCTTCCAACCAAAGTAGAGAAACAACATATGTTCTATTTTTATCTTGCTTAACGGAATTCAAAAATAATTCTTTAGTTTCTCTTTCCAGTTCCGTTTGAGTCTGTTTATCAGCAGGATCTAATATTCCCATAGTGTCCAAGCTCCAAAGATCACATACTTCTAATGTTTATATGTAAAGATAAAACAGTCATGAAACTGTCATTCTTTTCTGTATTATTCTGTTTACCTATGAGAGTCCATCCAATTAGGGTCTCTATTGCAACTAATCCACAAGACAGATTCATAATTTTCCCAGTGAAAAGTTTTCCAGCAATGTCAGCACCTATTAACAAATGTACTGCAGATGAAGAATTCAGGGAACAAGCTTAATGGTCACTTAGGAATATCCCTTTTTCTTTAATCTCTTTTGTCCAGAATCCAACACTCATTCTTGGGATATCAGCACATATTTTTTTCTTGATCAAAGGCTTCAAAAGTACAGTGGTAATCTTTTTGGAAGCTACTCACATATACTCTGTACAGATGATGCTTCTGATGACTTTCAACATAACCAAATAGATTATGGATCACTTCTTCAGTTCCAATAGGCTCCCATTTCATCTTTGTAACAGCTTCTTTACTTATATATGATTTCTGGCTACCTGTGTCGATTAAGGCTCTAATTGGAAATTCAGTATTCTTTCCATGGAGATAGATCACCAAAGTTTGTAGAAGAACATTAGCCGAACATGCTGGATTTGCTAATGAACTAAACATTTCCATGGATGTTTCTGTTTGATCAGCCATTTTACTGGAAACTGGTAATTCCAGATCTTTTGTTCTAGGACACATGACACTGTAATGTCTTCTTTGGCATTGAGAACAATTAATCTTGCTTCTGGACTGTTTTACTAGATGACCTACTTTCAAACATCTGTAACAACATCTCTTTTTTGATAATATTACTGTTTTTTCTGATAAATCTAAATTTAAAGCAGGTTTACAATTTTTACTTTCGTGATTCTTTCAATGCAAAAGACACAAGTTGTTACAGCGAAATTCTGATTTCCAGCAAAAAGTCCAGCAGTAGTTGGTGTATATCTTTTCAATGGGTGAGTCTTGGCACTGCAATTTTGCTGAACAGAGAAACCTTTCATTGCCAGATTAATTCGCTCTTCTGCTTCGACTTCATTTTTCAAAAACAGCATCAAATTTTCCAACCTTGATTCCCCTTCTTATCATATGCATTATTGTTCCTCTGCCAAGCTCTGAGAATTTCTTCTGATAAACAGGATTCCACAAGAGGGAACAGCATTGCTGCATACTTTTCAGTCGTCATACCTAGACTTTCCAGAGCTCTTAATTGAGTTTCAATCCTATCATATAAGGTAGGAAGTTTCACTTTTTGATCTCTAGAATTCATAGATATTGTTAATTTCAATAATTCTCGTACATAAAACTCCACAAGCAGTTCTTCCCTTCCAAAACAAGATTTTAAAGAATCCACTGCCTTGCAATAATTTTCCCTTGTTGGTGGAAAACTCTCAACCAATTCTCTTGCTCGAGAGGAAGGTTTCATGCATTGTATTAGACATTGAAGTTTGTCAGCATCGTCGATATCTGGATCACTGTCAATTTTACTGAACTGACCCCAAAATGGCAGCCAGTCATTTATTTCTCCACCAAATTTCTTTAATTCTAGTAAGGGCAACTTGAATTTTCTCTTAGATACACTGTGGGTAGAATCACTTTCATCACTCTCACTAACATTACACTTTGTTTTAACAATCAAATTAATTCTTTTAAATTTTCTATTAAAATCATCTGATTCATTAATTTCAGCTATCAATTATGTTGAGTCTTCATCTGCTTCCAATAACATTGTATTTTGAATTTCTTCATTCAACATGCAGAGTTCATTGTATTTCTCACTTAACAGTTCAAAATCGACCAACAAATCGAAATTTTGAGCCAAATCATCGCCAGCTGCAGAAACGTCATTGTTAATGGAATCATACAAACGTAAAAATGAAGAACGAGCTACTAATATTTTTTTTCTTAAGATGCTCCATTTCAATTAACTTAAAGTACTTTAAGTATCAAAATAAAAATCCAGTTCAAAATTTACTTGCCTCTCTTTAACTTACTGTCCACGAATCGAAATTATATAGATCCTGTCGCGGACGCCATGTTGCATTTGCAACGGCACTTAGTAAAGCAATATATTATTTTAAAACTTCCTTTAAATGCTTGATGCTCAGATTCTTTGACCCGTAAAATATGATCTAGGGTTTTTAGGCAAATAAAATAATTCAAAAGAAGGATTATTCTCACTGAAATACAAGTAACAATACATTTTATTCGCTCGTCTTCATAAATTCCAACTACAAATACAGCGCGCCGGCGAATCTACCGAAACTCTATTTTAACAAGTTGATTAGTTCGCAGCTTCTTCTTGCGGACGCGACAATATTAAAACGTCATTAAAGTACAGCATTAAAAGCTTTTTTTTTTATTTCCAGTACTTTTCCATTAGCTGTGTATAGAAAATCCCGCCAAGCTTAAAAGTTGGTGCAATTATCGCCAAATGGTAGTTACTACCACTTGATGATAAAATTATAATAAAAATAATAGTCCACTATAGTTAAATGTTTCTCGTCAACATTTGAGCTTGACATCATAAAACCTAATTAATTATTGGTAAAAAACAGATGTAGTTATACCTTCATTACAACTGAAATTCCAGTTTAAAAATGTTTTGATGCTACTTCATTTTTTATGGTTTTCAGTTCGTAAACATTTTTATGCTACTCCCTTTTCCGTGAAAAAACTTTGCTTTTCAAAATCATATTTTTTCCTATGCATTATTTTGTATTCTATATGCTTATAACGAGTTTTCAGTCTTACTTTACTAATTTCTATTTATGCATTCTTTCAGTGAAAACGCCATCTTGTTTCAAAATATGTCTTGCAGTCTCAATGGTTCCTATATTTCAAGAAATGTCGGGTTTGAAATAACCGCTTTTGGTGTCATCTTAAAAGTGATTTCAAAATTTCGCTAAGTAGTCTCGCTGAGCAAGGACTGTACCAAAAATGCTACAGAAAGGAGGAAGATAATTTTTATTCACCAATTTATTCGAAATCAAAAAATTTTGAGCCTTTTGTTGTAAGATAACTTCACACTCTTTCACGACATGGAAAGAAAATCAAAACAACATACTTCAAAGATTTTCTAGACTAAACGACACACAGCATTTATTTATTTTACGGAGTTGGCATAAAGTTTCCAAAAAATGATACAATTGATGCCAAACAGAATATCCCAGTCAATAAACTTTTACTGCCACATTTTTAAAACAATTCGCGGACATTTCTCGTCATGTTTTTTCTTATCTTTATTTCTTATCTTTATTGAGTGTTTTATTATCTTTATTGAGTTTTATTTTCTTATCTTTATTGAGTGTTTTATTTTATTATCTTTATTGAGTGTTTTA